>JNEM01014777.1:0-18537 GCA_000697335.1 Conidiobolus incongruus B7586 | reverse complement strand
TAATTATATATTATAGTTTCAAGTAATCTAATATATACAATTGTTTTAGTTATTAATTAAAATATATATATTTTTGATTTTATAACTTCCTTTTGCAGGTTAGTATATATATTATAAAACTATTAAGCTAATATTTTAAAATTAATATTATAATGTTTAAATCTCTCTCTAAAAAAGTTCACTTATATATTAATTAACTTTATAATAAAAATAAATCAACTTGTGAGATTATTAAAATTACTAATATTAGCTTATGAGATTGTTAAAATTACTAATGTTAGCTAATCTATTATAGCTAGGGTTATTAAAAATAATATTAAAAAACACTTAAATTAAAACTTAAGTATACTAAAATTATAGATAAACATGATAAAAAGTATATTTATAGATTAATTAATATAGGTAAGTGTAATATTATTATAGAAATATAATAAGAATTATAAAATTATACAGGAATATTAGTTAATACTAATATTATTATATATACTTTATATTAGAATAAATATCACTTATATCTTAAAAAAAACACCCTTAACTAAAGAAGTTTTATTATAAGATTAAGCAAAAGTTTAAATGTCAATATTAAAGTTGAACTAAAACTAACTAAAGTAAAGTTATTTAATCTGATGAAATAAAAATATATCTTAATAAATTTAATAAAAGAGTTAAATGTTTCAAATAAAATAAAGAACTACTTTATAACTATTATGTTATTATAATCTAAAAATATAATAGTAGGTTAATTATAGTTTAGAGATATATATTATCTTTAGGTATAAGGTATCTTTGTAGGGTTAATAAGGGAATTAATGCTGAGATATACTAAAATATTTTAAAAAATAAATTGAAAAAAACTATTAAGTAGTATAGATTAAAGAAATTAAATATTATTTTTTAATAAGATAATATACCTTGCTATATTATAAATTTTATTATTAAATATCTTAAAAATAACTAAATAACTATTATAAAATAGTTTTTTTATTTTCTTAATCTTAACCTAATTAAATATTTTTAGGATCAACTAAAAATATTAATTAAAGCTTTCCCCCTAGTAAAAAATTTAAATTAATTTTAAGAGTATATTTAAGAAGCTTGGAATAATATTAATCTTGCTTAATATAAAAAGTTAATTGACTTTATACCCTATAAACTTAAAAATATTAGAAAAACAAAAGGTGGATATATTAGGTATTAATTTTTTCTATCAATACTAAAACTTATAAATTTATAACTTATCTTAAATATACTTTTAATTTTAATATATCAATTAATAGTTGATTGAATTTAACTTTATATATTATATTTTAAATAAAAAATATATCAATTATATAGTTTAATATAAGTTTATTTAAATTAGAATTGATTAAGATATTAATAGAAATATATTAACCTATAAAAGTGAGTTATAAAATCAAAAACACTTATATTTTTACTAATAACTTGATTAATATTTAATAAAATAAATCTAAATTAAATAATTAAAATCTATTATATTTATTAATTATATATATCATTAAATGATGATATTTAGCTATTAATTAACTAAAATATAAACCTTTAAATTTTACCTAGGGTGAGTTATAAATTTGTGGGTTTTTGGTGATAAAAAAAATTAAAACCTAGTGTATCTACCTTTAGCTTTTCTAACTTTTTTAAGTTTGTAAGGTATAGAATCAACTAACTTCTTATACTAAGAAAGGTTAATCTTGTTATATACTTCTTGAATATATTCCTAAAGTTGATTTAAATCTTTAGTTGGGGGGAAAGTTTTAATAGCTTTTTTTAATTGATCTTAAAGGTATTTAATTAGATTAAGGTTAGGAGATTAAAGAAGCTACTTTATAACTATTATCTTGTTATTTTTAAGTTATTTGGTAGTAGAAGCTATAGTATAATAAAAAGCATTATCTTATTAGAAAATAATATCAGATTTATTTAACCTATATTATTCAATGGTTTTTTTCAATTCATTGTTTAGAATACTTTAGTATATTTTAGTATTAATTCCCCCATTAACTTTATAAAGATACCTTACACCTAAAGACAACATATATCCCCAAACAATAATTGACCTATTATTATACTTTTGGGTAGAATTAACATAATGGTTATAAAGTAATTCTGCATCTTTTCTAAAACATCTAACTTTTCTATCAAATCTACTAAAATATATTTTTGTTTTATTAAACTAAATAACCTTACTTTAATTAGTTTTGATTTAATATTATTGGTGACATTTAAATTCCTACCTAGTTTTGTGGTAGGATTTCTTTAGTTAGGGGTGTTTTTTCTTAAAGTGTAAGTGGTATCTATACTAACATAAAGTATGTATAATAATATTAGTGTTAACTAATATTCTTGTATAGTCTTATAATTCCTGTTGTATTTCTACAATAGTACTACACTTGCCTATATTAACTAATCTATAGATATACTTCTTATCATGTTTATTTATAATTTTAGCATGCTTAAGTTTAAGTTTAAATGTTTTTTTATTGCTATTCTTAACAACCTTAACTATAATAAACTAGCTAACACTAGTAATTCTAGCAATATCACAAGTTGATTTATCTTTTTTATAAAGTTAATTGATGCATAAGTGGATTTTTTTAGAGAGGGATTTAGGTATAATAATACTAATAAAAAAATTTAATATATCTGTAAAATATAATATAAAATAATAACAAAGAGAGAAAAAAAATATGGTTATATATTGTTAAATATATCCCCTTATCTCAAAAACCCACAAATTTATAACTCACCTTGGTTAAATATTAAGGGTTAATATTTTTGCTAATAGTTTACTATATATATATAAATATATTTATTTACTATTAAATAATATACCTTAATTATATATTATAATTTCAAGTAATCTAATATATACAATTGTTTTAGTTATTAATTAATATATATATATTTTTGATTTTATAACTCATTTTTGCAAGTTAGTGTATTAAAGATTATATAAGTTTAATTTAAATAAATAAATAAATAATTTTTTATATATATCAAAGTATTATATTCTTTTTAAATAAATTAATAAAATTATTTTCATTAAATTATTTTATTTAAAATATAATTTTGTTTAAATATAAATTCAAAAATATCATTTGTAATTAGTTCAATTATTTAATTATTTTAATATAACTTAAAAATTAAAATATTAATTAAAATTATTTTTCATTAAAAAGTTAATTATTGTATTATTATTTGATAATATTAATATTTATAATATAATATTTGTCAATTAGTTAAATATTAGATATATTAATTTAATTAATAATTTAATGATAATATTTTTTAAATTTAATATTTCAAATTAAATAAAATTCAATTATTTATTATAAATAAATCATTAATTTATAAATTAAAGTAATTAATTGATTTTTCTGCTTATATTTATCTTTTTGGCAATGATAACAATATTGATCCATCTTAAAATATTTGATTATTAAAATATTTATAAATATCTTTATAATGTTTATTTTTCCAATATATCAAACCAGTAAAACCAAAATAAATGGATCAATTTTATAATGTCAATATCAAAATATTTTATTTAGGTTGTTTTAATATTACTGGCAACATGTGTTTTAGTTAGATTTGGTGATGAAAAACTCGTTTAAGGTTGGATATTACAAATAATTATCTTAATATAATAATAATTTTATGACCAAAAATAACATAAGAATATTAGGGATACCATTATACCCATATTAAATCTGTTATTCTTAGTAGTTCAATTTTATGATATAAAATTAAATTTACACTTTATAATATTCTAACATTACTTTTAAGTCAAATTTTATGATTATTTTTTTATCATTCAAATATTCAGAACTATTTGATATTTATCAAAACAAGTTTTCAATTTGGTTCCTAATGAGTCTGGCATTTGGGTTATTATTCTCCAAATTATATTAAAATAAAAATAGAAAATATTAGTCATAGAATTCTTAAAATTCTTTTATCTTTATAATACTATGTCAAAACATTATAATTATATTATCAATAATGACTAGGGATTGCTGCGATGGTTGGGTGGGATAGATAATCAGTTGATTGGATAGGCAATGAAACTAATGTTTGCCAAGGCCACTCAATGGACTAATATTCGAGAAGAATAATACAGGAAATTAAACATAGCTAGAGTAACTGTATTATAATACCAGACAGCTCCTTCCCTTCTTCTTGGGTCTATGATTCAAAATGCCTCGAGCCGCTTCTTCAAAGATAAGTTCCACTCCTTCGCCAGTCTTGGCAGAGCATTCTAAGTATCGAATTGCAGCGATTTGGTGCGCCACATGACAACCCTACAAATATCAATGTTTAATTTTCATAATTTATATCTCTTGGTATTAGCTATTTACCTGATCAATTGTCACTGGCTTCATATTGAGTTCGGCAAGCCTTGCAATAGTTTCAGGATCCGATCTCAAATCCTTCTTGCATCCCACCAATAGTAATGGAGTTCCGTGGCAGAAATGAATCACTTCGGGTACCCACTAAATTTAACAGAGATTAATAAAGAAGTTAGTTATCATATCATAAATTATTACCTTAGCAGTGACATTATCCAAACTGTTAGGATTATCAATACCGAAAGCGATCAAAATAGTATCGGTATCGGGATATGCCAAAGGTCTCAATCTATCGTAACCTTCCTGTCCTACTCAAATCATCAATACTCAAAATTCAACCAACCTCCCTGAAACTTACCTGCAGTATTCTAAAACGTGATATTCACCTTCTGACTATTAACAGGCACAGCAGCCGTATAATTTTCGAATACTGTAGGCACATAAACCTAATCAATTGTCAAAAATTAGTGAATAAATAGTTTAAAATATTTACCTTTGGGAATACGCCATTTGTATACACGCACATCAAAGTAGTCTTACCACTAGCTCCATCCCCAACAATCACTATTTTTTTCTTATTTACTCTCTGACTTTTATTTGTCAATTTTGACATTGTTTAATACTTTATCTTATTATTGTTATGATTAAATTAATAATATCAAAATGAAAAGAAAAGGTGAATGAGAATTTGAATATTGAAGTATAATTTATACTAATAGTTCAAAATATTAAATACTTATATTTCAAAATAAAAGCCCCAATTAAATGTAATTTTATCTAAAAAAAAGCCAGTATAATACTTATGATTTATTATCTTGTTTTTAAAAATTAAATAAGAAACTATATAGTATTATAATTTAATATTATAATTAATAATTATTTATAAGTAAAATATTTATCTGTTAGGATATTTCAAAAGGAATATTTTAACATAATTTAGTATTTTATTAAGTATTTAAGAATAATATAAAAAAATCCAAATCTAATAACTATAATAATTTAATATAAAAACTTTTATTTTTTATTATATTTTAAAATTATATTTTAATAAAATTATTTTAATTTTTATTAGTATTTGTTATATTATAAAATATATATTTTATATTTTTATTAATTAATCTAAGTTTAAAGTTTAATATTTATTATATATTTATATTATTAATGCTATATTACCAAGTTGAATTTTTATTTAAAATAAAAAAATTTATTTATATATATTTTTAATTTATCAATAAGTAAAAGGATAACAATAGTAATTAATCTTTTAATTTTAAATAAATTTTAAATATTATCTTTTTTAATATTAAAAAGATATATTTATAATAAATTTATAGTTTTAGATAAAATATCATTTTTATAAATTACTGTAGAAAGTTAATGATTAAGTTTTAATAATATCAAAATAAAACATTTTTAAGAAACACTATTTAGTTTAAATACACTAACCTGTAAAAATAAGTCATAAAATCAAAAATATATATATTTTAATTAATAACTAAAACAATTATATATATTAGATTACTTGAAACTATAATATATAATTAAGGTATATTATTTAATAATAAATAAATATATTTAGATATATTTTGTAAACTATTAATAAAAATACTAATCTTTAATATTTAACTAAGGTGAATTATAAATTTGTAGGTTTTTGAGATAAAGGGATATATTTAACAATATATAACCATATCTTTTTTCTTTCTTTGTTGTTATTTTATATAATATTTTATAGATATACTAAATTTTTTTTATTAGTATTATTATACTTAAATCCCTCTCTAAAAAATTTATTTGTGTATTAATTAATATTATAAAAAAAGTAAATTAACTTATAATATTGTTAAAATTACTAGTGTTAGCTAGTTTATTATAGTTAAAGTTGTTAAAAATAACAATAAAAAAACATTTAAACTTAAATTTAAATGTATTAAAATTATAAATAAACATAATAAGAAGTATATTTATAAGTTAGTTAATATAAATAAATATAGTACTACTATAGAAATACAATAAAAACTATAAAACTATACAAGAATATTAATTAACACTAATACTATTATATATATTTTATATTAGCATAGATACTATTTACACTTTAAGAAAAAACACCCCAAATTAAAAAAATCCCATTATAAAACTAAATAAAAGTTTAAATGTTACTACTAATATTAAACTAAAACTAATTAAAATAAAGTTATTTAATTTAATGAAACAAAAATATACTTTAGTAAATTTAATAAAAAAACTAAATAATTTAAAAAAAATATAAAATTACTTTGAGATTATTATGTTAATTTTACTTAAAAGTATAATAATAGGTTAATTATTATTTAAAGATATATAATGTTTTTAGGTATAAGTTATCTTTATAAAAATAATAAGGGAATTAATATTAAAATATATTAAAATATTCTAAACAATAAATTAAAAAAAACTATTAAATAATATAAGTTAAACAAATTTAATATTATTTTTTAGTAAGATAATATGTTTTATTATACTATAACTTTTACTACCAAATAACTTAAAAATAACAAGATAATAGTTATAAAGTAGTTTCTTTAATTTTTTAACTTTAATTTAATTAAACACTTTTAGAATTAGTTAAAAAAAGCTATTAAAGTTTTCCCCCTAGCAAAAAATTTAAATCAGCTTTAAAAATATATTTAAGAAGTATAAAACAAGATTAACCTTTTTTAATATAAGAATTTAATTGATTTTATACCCTACAAATTTAAAAAAGTTAAAAAAGCTAAAGGTAGATATATTAAGTTTTAATTTTTTTTATCACCAAAAACCTATAAATTTATAACTCACCCTATGTAAAATTTAAAGGTTTATATTTTAGCTAATTAATAGCTAAATATTATCATTTAATGATATATATAATTAATAAATATAATAGATTTTAATTATTTAATTTAAGTTTATTTTATTAAATATTAATTAAGTTATTAGTAAAAATATAAGTGTTTTTGATTTTATAACTTATTTTTACAGGTTAGTGTATAATTAAATTCAATTTTGAATTTTTAAAAATATATTGATAAAATAATAATTATTAATAAATATATATTGTTTGAAAAAATTAATTCTTTTATATATTTTATTTATAGTTAATTTTCTAAAAATAATAATATATTCAATAAACTAGATATTAAAAAATTATTATTTCTTTCTAAATTAAAAATAATATTTTAATAAATTAATTATTGTTTTTTATTCAATCCTAAAATTTAATATTTTTTGATTACCAACTTGGATAATATATTGATAGAATTTTAATCTGTTTGTTTTAATAATATATATCCTGATTAATTAATTATTATGGCTAAATATTTTTTATTATATTTTTTTTCTAAAAAATATTGAATGATAATATAATATATTGTTTTAATTTGTTCAAATTATTTTATACTGATAATTTTTTTGCTTTATTAGTTAACTTTATTTAAGCTTAATATTCAAAATGGATTAGAATATTAACGATTTGTTCTTGGTTAGCATGAAGATATATTCATATACTTTTAATTGGTAAAGTTATGAAATAAAACTTATAAATATTATAAAATTAATAAGGTATAAATTCTAATTAACTAATATTGAAAAATTCAAATATATTAAATTATCGTTATGAAAGACTTAGTTTACTAATATTGGATATAGTAACAATTTATTTAATATAAAAAATTTAAAAATCAAAAAACTTTCTAAAATTATGAATTTTCAAATTAGAATAATTATTTTCATTACCAAAATTTCTCAAATGTTATGAATTAGAGAGATTCTGTAAATCTTAATCGAAATTAGTAGATAAATTTGATTTGGACGGATAATCTTTAGTGGATTGAGTAGTTGAATTTTCAATATAGAAATATCTTTCAAAGTGGTAATTTTGGTTGATAATCGAGTTTTTTAGGCATTTTTATACTAGTCTTAAAGTTTATTTTCGATCATTTAAAAAAAATAAAGGACTTATTTCTTGAATTTTGAATTTGGATTTTGGAAATTGAATGAGGTTCAATGTTCTAACAATGTAGGAATAACAGACATTTTAAGATTAATCAAATTCACCATATATTATCATACTGCAAGATTAAATAGAATATTCCCAATAATAATAAATTATTAATTTGTGATTTATACATGTTAATTATTTAATTTCCTATTACTATTTACTTGAATTACTATCATCAAAAATATGTAATCTTGATTTAATTTATCAAACATTTATCTAGTATATCATTAGTATTCGATTTCCACAAATATCTGTCAAATATCATATTGATACCGCCTATTGTATGAGGCATTCAAAATTTTATCTAACACTCACCACCTTTATGAAATTGATGTGGAACAATCTTGTCCATCACTCAAGAAACTCTGAGTACCACACTGATTCAAGAAGTCACACTGGAGGTACCTCATTCCATGAACTGGTTGAATCTATCACTTAATGATCTCATCTTTCCAAGATTATTGAGTAATTACTTTATTCGCAATAAGTCATTTTCTCCTCATTTAGTGAATCCCATCAATTTCCCGTAACTCTGTGGTAGCCTATCACTTACCACTGGTGATTCCCCGTTTAAGCTCTAAAAGTCTATCTTCTCCCACAATTGCGGTCGTCCCTATCATAAATCAACCATAGATAATACATATCGCAAAATTTAATGAATTTTCAAATATCAAAAGATATTTATAAGTGAGAAAAAAAATAATGTTTATTAAAATAATTAAAATATATATCATTGTAATATTGTGTTTTAAAATCGAACTATTTCAAATGAAGCATTAAATTTTAAGAATGTAATTAATATAAGAATTCAAAATTCATATTCAACTAAATGTTAGTAATAATTTATTCAACTCTTTTCAGATAATTGACCCATTTTCCAAACAATTCTCTATCTATAATATATATTTTGCTTTTTAAAATATCATTAATATATTTGAACTTTGATTGTATGAATATTTAAATGATATATTCTATTCTACGTTGGGTAAACTCACAACTGCAATTTAATATAAAATTTTGATTTGAATCACATTACAAATATAGAAAAGTTGATAAATACCTTTAGTTTTAAGTCTCATAATTTATTAAATATATCAATAATACTAGGTTTAAAACTAAATTGTGAATATTTAATTATTTTTGAAATTGATTAAAAAAATTATATAAAAAAATTTAAGTGATTAATTAACTGAAATAGAATTTAATATATATCATCAATTAGTATAAGTTAAAGAAAGTGATATATAATTCAATTTTTACCAATCAAGACTCTTTCATCGGATAATTATCCTCAATATTACAAAATTACTAATCTGGTAAATTGTAAATTAATATAAAATCAGTATAAAATATTGGTTTTTTTTATTATAATTCAAATATAATTTTAGTTAAATTTCAATATATATTATCAAAAATAATTTTTATATTTATAATAGTGAATGATATATTTTTCATTTTTTTGACAAAATTAAAAAAAATAAATGTTTAATATTTTGATTAAAATTATGTTGATATGATTGAAATCGATAAATCATTGTTATTATTATATATTAATTTGCTTTTGAAAATAATTATGATGTAATTGTAATAATATAAATACTTTTATTAATTAGATCTGATTAACCTTTGAAATTTTTTAGAAGGTTCCCATATTTCAATTTTTTCTTTAAATTTTAATATGACTTTAAATTATAATATCATTCAAGTGATATTAAAGCTCAAATAAAGCTATTAGTTCTTTGTGGAAAGATTGTAAGATATTATATATTCTATATATATTAAATTTTATAAATCAAAAATATCAAATTAATTATATTTCAAATAAGTACAGTTAATAATTTGTAATATTCAATATATTCTAGACTTGACTAGATTTAATTTTTGAATTCAAATTCACTAAATACTAAGTAAAACTTTATTATATAACAGTTTTACTTAATTTTGATTATTTTATATAATTTTATTTAATATATTTAATGATTTGTAATTATTTTTTTAACTTAAATCATTTATTATTATTATTATTAGTAAAATAATTTATATTATATTATATTTTATATAAATTTCATATAACTTGTTAAGGAGATATTATTACCAATATGTAATATTTTCTATAATTTTTCAATTATATTATAATAAACAAGTAATTATATATCATTAACAAATATGGTTATAATAAAGTACAAATATTTATCTTTATTAGCATTGGGTTATATAGTATAGAAATTGGTGCTTTTATAGCTTAATCAAATTTTATAAATATATTAAGTTAATCCTCAACTTGTATTTAATAAATATTCTAGAATAATTAAATATATATATAAAAATTCTTACTAATTCTTTTCTTCAGTAAAATGAATTTAATATTTTAAAAGTGTATAATTAATCTGTGATAATTTTATAAGATGCATATAATTTTATAATAAAAATTTGAATTTTATAAATATAATTAGAAGTATGAAATATTATCCAAATAGTATTTATAAAAATTAAACTTATTCCTATTGAATTAAGTGAATAAATCTAATTCATAAAGTTTAATTTAGAGGAATGATATTTTGATCATATAAAATATATTTAAACATGTAGGTTAAATTTGTAAATTTTTCATTATTCTATTGATTTTTGAAGATCTACTTATAATATCATTGTAATAGGGAAAATTATGAAAGAGATATTTTCTAGTTAAATATGCTATAATACCCTTATGATATATATTCAAAATATTACCCATAAATTTTTTACCAGGTAATTATTTGATTAAAACAGCTATTTGTCAATATTACTAAGAATTGCTACTGTCTATAACCTAACATTAAATACTATAGTTAATTCTTATATAAGTGAAATATTTTCAACATTATATTGATTATATATTATATATTTTGTTATAAAGGATTTGCTAAAATTAATAGACACATTTTAATATCCTTTTATTTAATGTATAATATTTCAAAAAATTTATATTATTTAATGAAATTAATATACAAATGCTGTTTTATTAATTCAATATAAAATATATAATCAAAATAATTTATCTTAACTAACCAAGTCTGATTAATTTCATTGTATTATAAAATCAAAAAGCTGGAAAAATTATTGGGTCGAAATTGAGGAAACTGCCACCAAAATTAATAATTAATTAACGTCACTAGCAAAATACGGACATTTATCGTATATAAAGCGATGAAAAATTACTTTACCAAATTTAAGCTCCGGAACTAATATTAATTGGAGAATGTCAAATTAATTAATAATCAAAATAGTTGAGAGGAATTAAATTGAGGAGATTGTTGAACAAGTTTATTGCTTTTGAATTTTTTTACGCCACCTTACAAGAAAAAAAATGCAAATTGGATAAAAAATAATTCCTTGATTAATATAGATATTAGCATTGATATGATATTCGAATTATTTGAATTCTTAGACGAAACAATTAATATATGTTTGATAATAAATATTATATTCTGTATTAGCATCTATGAGATTATGTGTTTTTATCAATAATTAACAATATATTAGTTTTAATAAATCATAATCTATATAGATAGTATTTCTAAAATATTATCTTTTTTTAAATTAAGTAATTTTGATATTTTTATTAGAATATAATTATAAAATATTATATCTATAAATATTTTAACTATAAATTTGAAAAATATGGTGCTCAATATTTTTAAAATTGTTAAATTTTATTACATATTATTAAATGTATATGTTATGAAATAATTAAATGATAATATTAACAATTGTGCTTAAGCACTTTTAATTCTTAATAACTGCTCCTTAGCTAGGGTATGACCTAGTTTGGCAGCTTCTTCAATGCATTTAAGTGCGAGTGACTTGTCGATTTCAACTCCTCTACCTTTGGCATAGCATACTCCAAGGTGGTAGAGTCCCTTCTTGTTTCCAAGCTGTGCACTTTGAATATAATAGTCAACAGCTTTTTCCAAATCTTTCGATTCGTTGTCTTCTGAAGCGAAGTACATGCCTAAAAGGTCTAAAGCATCTGAATCTCCCTTCTCGGCTGCACGATTGAGATAACTGATTGATTTTTCCCAATCTTTAGCTACAACATTGGGTTGGCCCCAGAAGTAGTAGTATCCCATATAATAATCAGCTTTGGGATCACCCATTTGAGATAAAGTGTCAAAGGCTTCAAAGGCTTCGGCTCTTGCTCCTTTGACATGAAGTTCAATAGCTTGAGAAAGTGAGAGAGGAGGTGGGAGGGTTGGAGATTGAGGAGAGCTGCTCATCAAATCCATATCCAAATCAGTTTCATCCAAGAGGGCGATTTGTGATTCGTAGATATCATGTTGATTTTGATTGAACATGGGGCTGCTAAAATCGATCTTTTCATTAGTTTTGGGGGATATAATAGGGAATTTATCAGGTGATTTGAAAATCCCATCATTTGAGAACCCCTCGGAATCTTCGCTCCATTTGGCCGAAAGAGGTACATTTTCAAAAGAAGCTGTAGTCTTGTTCTGATTTGAATATGGCAAATCAACTTGGACATTTAAGTTGGGCTGCTTGTATTGATGGTTTGCTGGCTTAGGGAAGCTCTTGAGATTGGTCAACATATCGTATAATTCCTCCAATTGGGAATCTTGGTCAATTTCTTCCGTGATAGTGGGATTTTCCAATGGTACTTTGCAATATTTCTTTGGAGATGTGATATCCTCGGTTTGAGGCGGATATGTCACATAAAATGATGTTCCTTCGTTTGTATCCTGCTTAGAATTTAATGTACTTAGTTGAGTATTGGCTAATTCGTCAATCACATTTCCACCATAAGCTTTTGGCTGAGAAAAGTTCATTGATAAGGTATTTAACGATTTTCCACTTCCAAAATTCTCAAATGAGTCCAAAATCTCTGATGCGTTGGGACGTCTGCCAGGATCTTGATCCCAGCAAGATGCAATGATTGGTGCTACTTTTTTGGGAACAAAATCTAAATTTTCGCGACCTCCCTTTAATACAAAGTATTCTACATTAGTCTTGTATAGCTCTTTATAAGGATATCGTTGCGTCCAAATAGACCAGAAAACCATTCCGACGGAATAAATATCTGCCTTAGTAGTATATATACCGTTACCTTTGATTTTTTCTGGGCACAACCATCGGTAGCGATCTAATCCATCATCATCAATCATAACTGTCCCATAATCCTGTTCTCGACTAAATTCGAATCCTGAGAGTTTCAAATGACCATCGTTAGCAATGAGAAGACTGCTTGTCTTGATATTCTTATGAATTACATCTACGTAATGCAAGAAAGTCACACCTTGGATTAAATCATAACAGAATTGGTATTTTTGTTGATTTGTTAACTGATGAGCTTCAATATAATCTCTCAAGTTTCCCAATTCACAAAATTCAGTTACTAAGCCAACTTGATTGGGTCTAATACATACTCCATAGAATTTGATGATATTCGGGCAGACACTTAACTTTGTCAAGATTGCAACTTGTTTCTTGACCTGTTCGAGCACTCTTCCTGATCCAACTCTCTCAATGAAGATCTTTTCGGCAACTTCTTCACCTTTATATTCTCTCTTATACACCTTGAAATTTTTTCCGACCCGCGGAGGATAGCTATCGTTTTCTTTAAGAAGCCTTCGCGAAATCTCAACTGCAATAAGTGTGTCGGGTATATCATTTTTGACTTCGTTGATCTCCTTTATAAGCTTCTCTCTATCTTCGTCAGATGACGAGGATGCAGACTCCACAGGACGGACAGTGTGATCAGTGAAACTGGCGAATTCACCAGGTTCTAAAGCTTCCACTTCAAGTCTTGATTGGTATAGTCGATCCGAATTCTGCTTGATCTGTAATTCGGTCAAATTTTTCATTTTAAAACCCAAGCACAATAAACCGAGAGCTTGATCAATATCCACGATCAATCTCTGACAAATCTTATAGTATTTCTCACCTTTTATCAATCGATATAATAGACTCTTAGATTTGAATTTGTTTAAAAATTTCAAACAAATCAATAATACCTGATTAAAATTTTGAAAAGCAATATTAAAGTGATTCATTTCGAAAAATTGATTATGAAGGCTATATTGCGTATTAAAATCTTGCAATACTTGCTGAGTTAAATCAATAATATGGTGAAATTTTTTCATTAGTGCTTTGCTATGCTTGAATTTGTTTATGATTTGAATAATATCCTCACCCATAATCAACGCTTGCTGAATGAGGTCAAGTGTTGAAGTATGTAACGCTGAAGAGATCATATTCGGATCAAGGATATAATTTTAATAAACTTTTCAAGATTAATATTAATAATAACAATAAAAATAAATAATTATAAATAACCAATTAACTTCAATTTGATACCAAAGTATGATGAAAAGAAGGAGAAAAGTGTTTGGCATATTATTTATAACAAAATCTGCTAATTAACTATGTAAGTTTCCCTGCTTAGCAGATTCATGGGATAAAATTTGAGGTAAATTAATTTTTGCCTATGCCACCAAATTCTACTTTTTAGGTTACTCAAATGCGGAATCATTAATTAATTTAACCCATGCTCTCCATTGCCTCCTATTGGTTAATAATTTGACTATTTTAAACACCTAGAATATTATGTTTTTCAGAAATTTTCACTATTGTTAAACTATTTTAACCATTTTAGTTAAATTTCTTTGACTAATTTTTACTTTTTCTAGTTTTTTTAAGTTAGATAATCATTTAAAATTTATAAACCAGTAGATTAAGTGATTAAAATTTTGAAAATTTACCAGTATATTCAAGATTCAAAAAATTATTAAAATCATTTATCCATTTAAAATATTATATTCAGTTCTTAACATAATATATGGCTCGATTTTTTTCTATTTTTTGCACTTTCTATATTTGTTTATTTTTGTATAATTCGATATAGTTAAATCTCGGGATTGTTTTAAAATAATTAAACCAACAAGAAAATCAAGTTACTCAAAATCATTAAACAATAATAAAATCTATTTCATTCTGACTTTTACCTAGCTAGGGGTGTTCATAGTGTAACTTGAAATTAATTGAATGTTTTATTAAATAACGTCCAACCAAGGATTATTGTCTCGATTAGTACTTTTGACATTGTCCTGTCTAATTCTTGGAGGATGAATAGAATATTCTTCAAATTACCCTTGGAGGCATTTTTAAAATGATTTGTAAAAATTTTAGAATTAATATTATAATATTTTCTAGTCCGGTTTTTATTTTTTCATTCAGTCTGGCATAACCTTTATTTCTACACCTTATTGTAAATTCATAAACAAAAAAACATGAATTATAATATAATATTGATGAAATCAAGTTGATTAATAAATATTAAGAACTTTTATAATCAATATTAAAAGGAAATTATTGTGTAGAGTTTATGATTTATTTGTTAATATTGTTATAATTGTATTTAAGAAATATGATTTTATATGAATTTTTTGCTTTTAAAAATATATGCTATCAATAAAAAAATAGAAAAAAATGGTAGTTTTGAGTATTTAGAAATATTAATTCAATTTTTAATCTTAATTTCTCCATCTTTAAGCATTTCGGCAAAAAATTTATTTTCATATATTGCCGATTGTTAAATTGAAAGTGAGTTCGTACTGTGAATGATGTGTTATATGGTTCTATATTGTGTTTATTGAATTTTTTATTTAACAAACATTAAATCCTCAATTTCCTATTTTAACTGTCAATGCAGTATCCATAAATCCATTGTAACCGATAAAGCTACTGATGTAGGCGTGTCAATCAATCTTGGGGCGGCCTATAAAGGTTTAGTTAATATTCGATCCAATTGTCACCAGCTACCTATTAAAGTTAAACTTTTATTATTGGATCAATTCGAAATATAAAAATTGGGGCAATTTTCAAATACTAAGCATTAAATTTTATTTAGTTTGTATTTTAAACTTTAATTCAAGTTAAATATATTTAGACTCCAATTGAATTGGTATAAAGTTACAAATAATCAGTATATTGGAACTCACCTCTTCAAAATTATATTTTGTCCATGTTCAATGTTTTGGGTCTATATCCAAACTTAGGGCAATATATATAAATATATTTAAAATTATATATTTTTTGCAAGTTTGTTTAATAAGGTATTGGTATATTTTAGAATGATTTCCTAATGATTGATACTTATTTGATCGATATTTAAATGTTATAATTTGACTAATGGTAATATATATTTAAAATTATATAATTTGTAGAGTTTAAATTTTTTAAATTATTGATACAAATCAAAAAAATCAATATGTTTTATAGAGAAGTTCTATCCCAATGTAATGTTGTAAAATTAATTTTGACATATAATCAATTTATATAACTGCAAATTATATAATCACTGTTTAAAAACTTGTTTCAATATATAATTCTGATAGTTACTAAGGATTTTCTTTATTTGTATATAATTATAAATATTTGGGTTATAATATTTTCTCATTTCAAGTTGATTAAAAGTATGGCTTTCAAATATAGTGATCAATTTATAAGTATAAATCACATATCTAATAATTAATATCAAATATTAGTTAATTAGAAAAATTATCTTCTAATCATATAATTCTAACAAATTTTTACCAGACAGGAGCCTCTAATCTCATGAAGTATGTTTACATCAATCCAATGTAATGATTATTTTCCTTCGGATACATTTTCATTTACTCCTTGTTTGTTAATTATCTTTCAGCCAAGCCATTGCAATTAAACTTAAATCACTTGATCAAATCTAAGTTAATATCCGGAATTTGGTTAATTTACCAAGAGATGAGCTAGATCTGGATCCTCTTTTCTATTTCACCCAATCAATAAATCTCACATTTTAATTAATTTTATAGCCCAATATCTCGGACCGCCCTCCTCTACTAATTCTGATCAGAGCATTGCTTTCCCAAGTAATACCAATATAATACCAGTATGGAAGCATAATAATTTTAAAATTTAGCTTTGACCAGTTCAAAGTAAATCACATTACATAAATTAAAGAATAAACATTATAGGATCTGAAAAATATATTTTATTTTATCTTAATTTAAATTTTAATTATATTGATATATATATATATATATAACCAAAGTTTTACTAATATGTTTGATATTAAATTCATGAAAATTTCCAATCAGTATTTTTCGAAAAAAAAATTAACAAAATGTAAAATGTATAAATTTATAAAAAATTAATATTTTTACCAATTATTAATAAATTAATTATATTTTAATTGGTAAATTTTAAAATGAAATATTTAATTTGATATTTAATACTAAATTTTTTTTTCATTATAATTCAATATTCTAAATATTTTAATCAGTTTTTTTACAAAGGATATAAAATTAATAAAAACTATAAAAAACTCATTTTATATGATAATATTGAATAAGTTTAAGTATTAATTTAAAATTTTATGATATAACTTATAATATATTCCAAAAATTTAAAATAGTATATAATAAAAGTATTATAATAATATATTTCATATTATTATCAAGGAATTAATTATTTAGTTATTTATATAATATCATAGTTTAAGTGATATTTAATATAATATATAATTTTATAATATATCTGATATTAAAAAGTTTTTTGATATATATATTTGGTAAGAATTAATAATTATTATTTTTTAATAATTTATTGATTAATATTAGTAATTATAATTTAATTTAATATAATATTATTTCAATTAATATTATTTTACTATTAATATTCCTAATTCCAAATAATATCTTTATAATAGATTTTATATCATTTAATTAATAGTATAAACATAGTATAATAACAAACTCTATTTAATATAAAATAAAACTTAATTAAATAACAATACTATCGTATAATATATTATTTTATTAATTTGGGCCATTTAAATATTAATAAATATAATTGTATATTATTAATTTGAATAATTTCGAATTATAGGAAATAATTCTGATTTTAAATAATTAGAGAAATATATTAAGATAATATAAAATTAATAAGAACATATTCCTTACTTAATCAATGGTATTTATATAATAAAATAAATTATATTGATTTTAATAATAGTTTTGTTATATAAAGAATTAATAAGAGTATGGGAATATGAAATTAGTTTAAAAGTTAGTTGGTTTATATATTTTATAATATAAGAATTAATTTTAATTTAGATAA
>JNEM01014772.1:0-13097 GCA_000697335.1 Conidiobolus incongruus B7586 | reverse complement strand
TACCTCTGAACCCTCACCAACTTTTACATATAAAAATGGGAACCATTGCCAAATAAACAAGGACTTTTTCCCACACTGTTCACATTGAAACAACTTGTATACATTGCCCTGTTATAATATCCATCACACCTATAATGCTAACAACAAACCCAACTATATAACTAAATTTAAATTATTACAATAATAATCTTTAACTCGGCATAAACAGGCTTAATTCAATCTCCAGTTGACTCCCCCTTCTACAAATTTAATTAAACAAATTCCATCACATTCTTAATTAACTCCTTTTTTAAGATTTATTGACTACAAAAAACCACGGTATAAATGATCGATAATGCTCTAATATAGTAATAAAAATTCTATTTTTATTGTTATTATTGTGAATATTTTGATATTATGAAGTGGAATTTTTCATTGTTATTATTATTTAAATTTTGTGTATTTACTCTTGCAGAAATTACCTTGTTCCAAAAGGAAAATGGGCTAAACTTTACCTTTAATAGCTTTAACCTATTTGATCAATACTCGATCACCACAAGGACTTCATTGTTCCCTACCTCATTTAGTGGTATTGTCATTGTGCCTGAAAGGAATGGATGTGGTATTGATATCCCTAACTTGCCTGTTTTCAATAGCTCACAATTCCCAGTATCTATCAACCGAACGCTGATTGCAATTTCCCCTAATGCATGCAACACATACACACCATCCATCTCCCTTTTACCTTTGCTAAATGAAAATTTAACCAAATTGAATTATCCACCAATATCCGCGGTGATTTTTACAAGCTTTGATAGCTCTAGGACATCTCTAGGCGCCCCAAACAACATATTATCCCTCTTTCAGCCCTTTCCCAATGACTTTTTCCATTCACTGTCATATATCGTTGTAGATGACCCAAATTTCTTATCTAAATTGCAAACAAAAGAGTACTATTTGGCCACTTGGACCTCAGCTCCTAATCCTTGGCTACTTTTGGTCAATTCTTCAAAATTTCTGATTACATCAGCTACTTTTAGAGCTCTCAAAGTGGCACTTTTTATTACATTGATTCTTTGTCTTGCATTAGTTGCTTCTAAATCAAAATTCCAAGCCAGATTGCAAATTGCTATCCTCTTCTGGGGCACAATGTTGATTGGAGGAGATAATATTCTTAGCTGGACAAACCCCCTTCCAATTGTTCAAGAATTGTATTCATCGCTTATTTTATTACCATGCTGCCTTTTTAACTCCATGTGTATTTTATGCTGGGTTAAAATTGTATTGAAATTAAAGGTGATTGAGGTATTGAGCTTCAGGGTAGCCGTAATTGCTGAGAGCGTATTACTTGCCTGTTGTATCTTAGCTGTCGCTTGCCTTGTAGCATACGATTCAGTATCCAATGGGCCTTTACCCATCTGGTACTGGGGAGTTGCTTATGCCATTTTGGGCTTATGTATCATTTTTCCATTGATTATGGGTGTATGGTTCTTTAGAAAGGCTTGGGTATTCTGCCCAATATTCCATCAAACAGCCAAATTGCTCAACGCCCAAAGATTGACACTCTTCATTTTAATGAATCGTGTGACCTTTACACTATATACCGTCGCTCTATTTTTCCAACTATTCCAATCCAAATCCGTCTCATCTTATTTATCTCTTAGTATTTTTTCTCATATTTCTTTGGTTTTATACAGTTCAATGACTTTGTTGATCGTGTGGAAATTCCAGAAAATTCAAGCTGTTCAGGAGAGCTGGAGCTCCGATCCCGATATTGCCACAGCTGTTAACTCGAGTTACAACACGTCTTCAAACAACGCAGTTAATACAGCTACTAGAAGTAGCACATCTACTTTGCATAGATCTAGCCCAAGTAAGGATTTGCCAACTACTGAAATGGCAAGCTATTCACCGAATCAAGTTTACAATAATAATCCAAACATACGTAATATAATTTAAATTTTATATATATAATAAAGTATAAACATTGTTGATAATCCTATATGTATATACTTTAGACTATTTACATTTCAATTGAACCATTTTACTTTTAATCAAAACTTAAAATTTTTAACATTATTTAAATAATATATATAGAAATGTTAAAGATATCAATAATTCAGCTAGGATCGACAATATTAACATAATTTGATTAAATCTTCATATTTTGAGATAGCTACATCACTAAACTATTTTATTTTTAAGTATTATCAAATTCCAATCATTTTATACTACATCGATCATATTTAGTAATTTTTCTGTTTCTATTTTATATTCATCAAGTATTTAACGATTGAATAGTATCCCACGCAATAAAGCACCAATTTGAGCATCTTTAAATGTATAAAATGTTAAAAAGACTTTCCAAGATATGACAGATTTTAAATTTAAATCAGCTCGCTTAAATCGATAGCTAAATTACAGTAACCATCTTCAAATTATTTTATATTGTTTGTATTAAGTTTGAGTATGAGATATCCCTTTAAAATTCAATTTGGATCTTATCTACTCAAAATAAATTTATTACGTCACAAAATAATAATATATATTGAGATAAAATGGAAGATCAATCTATCTTTGGTTAAAAAATTGCAGCTTCATCCTAATATAATAATAATAATGCTTTGAAATCTGATAATCAATTATCATAAGAGCATTTATTCAAAATACTCCCATTTTTATATTTATTTGCTTTTATTCAATAACTCCAATTTTATTATTGGTCAACAAATTAAAATTAAGAAATATTCATTTGACCAGAAGGATTTGATGATTATGTAATGAAAATATCAATATATCGAATCATCAATAATGGTTTATTAATTAAAATGGCTATTTAACTTTTGCTATACATACAAAACAAAATGTTACTATTCAATATAAAAGGCTATAATTAAAAATATATATATCATCAATTTTATCTTATTAAACACATTGAAATGATTTGAAATCAATTAAGTTGATAAAACTAGCCTTGTAATGATATGCCTAATTTATATCGCAATCAATAATAGAGAATGTACTAAGATTCTAGATTATATGACTTAGAACTTACATAAATAAAATAATCAAAATATTTTTCACCAACTATTTCAATATCATTTTAGAGAAAATCAAATTGTTATAATATCATATTCACAAATTTGTTAATTATCAAAAAGAATCAATTTTTCTTCTAAAAAACTATCAATTATAGTATAGTTCATACATTATATACAAATATTTTATGACAGTGGTTGTATTGTTTTTATATAGATTTATTTAAAAATTCATATAATATAAATGAGCTGCATTTGATTATATAAACAAAATTTATTAGTATATTATATTCTACACTCTATAATATGAATACTATATATTAACCAATTATAATATATCATGTTTTAATGTGCATAGATTTATAATTGTTGAGTATATGAGTCATAAAATTAGGTGTGTTCTTATTAATAGATAATGCTTGGATAAAGATAACTAATATTTTCAGCTACCAGCCCTATGATATAAAACATAAAAATAGTTGTGGTAATAAACTCTCTCTCACTCTGAGTTGATACATATTCTTTAGTGTTATTGTTGATCAGATATTTACATTTTCTACTTTGTTTGTAAAAATGACTTCCAATGATATAAACTCCAATATAAAGCTTAGCCATTCTTAAACCTATGGAACTGTAAACCAAGGAGTTTTACAACAATAATATTTTTATTATCATTAATAAATATTAGTTCTCAAATTCAAATTTATATCACATTTTAAGAATAAAAGCGAATATTAGCCTAATTGTTATAAATGAAGAACATTTTGGTTAGTCAACCATATGTAGTAAAGTGATTGCTAGATATTATCAAAGCTAATATTGATATTGAATTTTATCTGATATAATATTTTCGAATTATAAGTTTTTCTAAGCTTC
This sequence comes from Conidiobolus incongruus B7586, assembly GCA_000697335.1. Taxonomy (NCBI): domain Eukaryota; kingdom Fungi; phylum Entomophthoromycota; class Entomophthoromycetes; order Entomophthorales; family Conidiobolaceae; genus Conidiobolus; species Conidiobolus incongruus. The sequence goes on along the minus strand of JNEM01014772.1, from coordinate 9,204 downwards.
CAATAAGTTTTATAACAATGATAATATTGATATATTATACCAAAAAAGATATTGTTGATATTAAAATTTATATAATATTTACTCTGTATCTATTGAATATATAATTATATAGATGGTTTTTGAATGTACAAAAATCATTTGTATGAAATTAGAAAAAATATATAATAAAATTTAGACACAAGTAGAGATAATCTACTAAATGATATTCTGTAATAAAAAGAAGCAATTTTAAAATCATTTTAAATAAAACTTTGAAATATGATATTTTTAATTTTCTATCAAATTTGTATGAATTTTCTTAAGAAACTATAACAATTGCTCTCTATTGAACTTATTAATCAAATAGAATTTTAGGGTCAATTAAAAATAAATGTGATTACTTATGAAATTCATACTTCAGAGAACGGTAAAATCTTTGACAACAAGATTAAAATATTTATGTCATTAAATATTAAATCAAACTATATCCGAAATTATCAAGCCATAGTAAATTATCAAATGCTTTATTACAAATGCTGGCAACTTTAAGCCCCATCAAATATTGAAGTAAAATTTATTATTATAGCATGGACTAACATTTTAGTATATATTATCAAACAAGGTATTTACAAGTTTGTCAAGATTTAAATAGTCTAAATATTTTATTAATTCGCATACTTTAATCAACAGATGATGTTAGATCAATTCTTTAGTTTCAACCATAATCGGGAAATTTTTTATTTGTTAATTTTGAATCCAAAAAGGTGTATATATATATATTTATAATAATAGCAATTAATTTCTTGGTTGGAAAACCATGATAAATCATGGTATAATATTCTGGCAATTTCAATAAAAACAGCTTTCATATTTCCCAAATATAGCAATATTATAATCAATTTTATATGAAATATTTTGTTTTATAGTAAATTGTTTTTAGCAATTAATGGTTATTGCTATCTAACTTTAGAGAATCATAAATAAATGATTGAACTTGACTCTTTAAAATAAATTAAATGGATATTATGTTGTTTATTAATTCCATTCTAATATAATGTTTTAAAATAATCCACACATATTGAGTAAAAAATATTATTGAAAACGATCAAGTATATATTTGAATCTTTCAGATTAAATCAAATCTTTAATGATACCTTGAACACGTATTTAACTAATTAATGAAAAAGGATCCAGGTTTATTTCTCGTGATGTTAAGTTTAATAGCATTTATTCATCAATTCGCGGAATAAAACTGATAAATTAGAATTGAATGTATTCCACTTCAATCCATCCAAACGTGACTACTCTCTCAATCATTTGACCAATTAACGCCACAATCAGTCTTATAATATCTCCATCATTAGGATCATAAAGACCTTATTAATTCGACAGAAAATATATTAAATCATCCATCAAGAAATCAAATATTTTTACAAAAATGTTATTATTAACAAATTTTATTGACTTTAATATATTATAATACATATATTGAACAAGGATATATTCAAATAGAGTAGAATTATAACATATAGTTATATTTTTAAACATTAGTTAAGTATTTGAATTTGATATTTTTCGTCACTTGATCTAATATCTTATTAATTTAAACCAAGTCATACTCCACATCCAATGGATCAAATATAGGTTCATGACTATAATAAAATATCACTCGCATAAATTTTTATCAGTTGTGATTTTTTATAAGTTAAAATATAGCATTGTCAAAATTGAAACTACATTTGTTTAAATTAATGTATAATAATACAATATATTTAGTTATAAAAGTTGATTTATTCATGCTATCTACTATTTCATTGCTAACTAATATAAATTGATTTATATTTTTTGATTATAATTAGATCAAATCAAATATAATCGTATAAATCAAATTGGTACTTAGAAATGAATTTTTTTCAAAATGATGTAATAATGATAAGTTTAAAAAGATAATTCAGCTTGTCAAATATTTAACATGAATTAAAAATTTAGACTAAATACACTCGAGTTTTATTAATATGCTCTAAATAAGCAATATAATAATTGATTCTTTTTCTAAACATTATTATTATATTATGTACTTAAAATCCAAAAGTATAATGATTAAATAAATTGGAGTGAATGAAATTAAAGGCAATACTATTTCATTCACAAATTCCCTAATATAGCACCTGTGGATTTTAAAATTCAAATACATTTTGGATGAAAAGAATGATAAATGAATAGAATGATTGGATAAATTTAAGGAAAATTCAATTTCTGAAAGATTTAAGTCTAGAAAAATAGTATAAAAACCCACATCATTAGACAAAAAGAACTTGCATTTCATAATCTCTTATAAAAACTAAAAAATTTATTTTTATTCCTACAAATAAACATGGGTGTCATACTTAATGCTGTTAAGTCTTTTACAGGTTATATTGAATCCTTAATTTCAAATGATGACCAATCTCAACCTAAAGTTAAGGCTATTCCCTTACACCACAAGAAAGCTATTCGCGAATTAGAAAGCTACATGAATCTTTCTTCTGAAGCTTTTGGCGCTGAAGTCATAGAATTCTCTGATGAGTTCTTTGCCCCTGCCAGCTCCCTTGTTAAAAATACCCCTGCTGAAAACCGTAAGGGTCACTTCTCTCTTCAGGGTGCTGTTTTTGACGGCTGGGAAACTCGCCGTCACGCCCCTGAACCTGATTATGCTATTATTAAGCTTGGTTACACTAGTGCCTTTATTGGTTTTGATGTTGACACTTCCCATTTCAACGGAAACCATCCTCCCTCAGTTTCTTTAGAAGGCGCTTTAGTTGTTGATGGTGCTGATTTCCACACTGCTCAATGGCAACCCGTTTTGGAGAATGTTCCTACTGGTCCTGATTCTCACCATTACTTCTGCTTCTCTGGAGCTTTCGTTGGTCCTTTCACCCATCTCCGTTTGAGAATGCACCCTGATGGTGGTGTCGCTAGATTACGTTCTTACGGAACTATTGTTCGTCCTCTTGCCAGACTCTGCCCTGATGGTACTACTGTTGACGTCGCTCACGTTGGTAATGGAGGTGAAAAGATCGCTGAGTCTCATGGCTCCAACTGGAGCACTAAACTCCTTCATCCTAGTGATGTAGTCGTTGATAGACACACTATCAAATCTAAGGCCAAGCCCCGTGTCGATGAAGCTATCATCCAATTAGCTAACCTTTCTCGTGTGGAACGCTTAGACGTCTTTACTAACTATTTTATTGCTGATGGTGTCAGATCTATCAAAGTCTATGGTATCAAGAAATTTGGCTCTGCTCCTTCCTTAAAGAACCCTAATTGGTTCCCTATTGCTAATGTTCACAACTTAGAACCTGGAAGCAAGAATGAAATTCAAGTTTTGGATCCAGAAGTTATGATTTCTCATATTAAGATTGAAACCACTGATGCTGGTTTGATTTCTCGTTTCCGTGCTCTCGGTGTTCCTTATGGTCGCGCTGTTTACTATTTGAATAACCTGGAAGAAACCTCCATCACACCTGATGAATATATTCAAGATGTCGCCTCTCTCAGCAAAAAACGCCGTCGCAATGACGCTAGCCAAGATGATAGCCTTCCTCTTACCAAGAAGGCTGATATCGTCGCTGTAAACGAACTTAGTGAAGATGAATCAGAAGCTGAAGGTGACGATGATCAAGGTGTCACTAACCGTGGACAGAAGAGAAAGAGAGGTGCTAAGGGAAAAGTCCCTGGAGGTACTCCCAGATCTCAACCCGCCCCAGTTTCTCTTGTTTAAATTTTCACATTTCTTATCTGTTAACAACAATCAGCCCAAATGAATCACATTGAGCGCAAACTTTATCATTCCTTTTTCTACCTCTTCTCCCTTTTTTAAAACCTAACTTTCATTATTTCAACGCTCTTGTAATATTAATCAATAAAATTTCATTTATTTTTTTCCAAAATGAAAATAATAATGTGTTTCCATAATTGAATATTTCATTAACTTACTATACCAACTATTTTATAAACCTTAATATTATCCTATTAGAGCTGTGTTTACTTCGTATGACATATCAGCAATCCAATATATTACAAACTTAATCATTATAGTTAATTTGATATTAAATACAGAATTTTTTTGAAAGCAAAGACATAACAATTAAATATTACAACTTATTTAAAAATATTTAACAGCACTATTATTATGATTAATTTGTTTTACCATACCATATCACATGGTTAGCAAAATTATGATTTTATCAATCATTTATCAATTATAATACAGTAACAAACTGTTCTATTGGGTTTATTAGTAAAAAATTTACATAATGTTGAATATGTTGTTATTAATTCTTATAACTATTAATTTATTGCTATTTATACAATAATCCAATACTATATATAGCTGTGAATCATAGATAAATACAAAAATATAATAATATTAAATGATAAAACTATCAATTAAATTAAAATAAACAATATTCAATTGAGATAAAAATCAATATTAATAATTTCCAAAATTGGTTGATAAAACACAAAATAAATTTATATCATAATAAATGTATGTATTACTGTAAACTAATATTTACTTGAACATTATAGCTTGGATTAAATGAATAATAATTTGAAATAATGGAAATAAAGTTTTATAGAGATGACTAGCTGGATTCTGCCTTCAATTTTGCTACACTCGAGTGAGTGGGCTTGATATCCAGGACAGAAGTACAATTGGGACAACGAGTAGCTTCTGAATTAATGGATTCTTTACAATACATACACTTAGAAATATTCTGTTCAATAACTTTCTTCTTTCTTTTGAGTAACCTTCTAGACACTACAATAAATAATATTAGTTGTAAAAACAAATAAAACAATACGAAGTATATACATTTCATAAAGAACATTAGAGTATATCCCAAAAATATAAAACGAATTAATTTCTAAAAAATAAAAATTAAATATTTTTAATTTTGTTAATATATATATTTTAAATTACTTGAAAGAAATTTCCATATAGAATAACTTTGGCACCATCTTTAATAGCTTCGTCATAAGTTCTGTAATGTTTTCTGGGACGGTTACCGTAATGTAATACATAAAACCAGCTTTTGAAATCAGGTTTACCTAAAAATCATAATTAAAAGAATTAAACTAATATCAAAATATATTTAAGAATACCCATAATATGTGATAAAAACGGGAAAACTATATCGTTACTAAAAGCATTAAAGATATCGGTAAAGGCACCTCCTGCCACGATACCTAATATTATAATTTAAAATTACAATAATAATTAACATAAGTAATAACTGAAATTTACCAAAAGTAGTATCCAAAACATCTTCACGTTCCAAATTAGCTTTAAACTCCTCCCAAACGAAGTTAGCTGAAGCAACTTTACTCTGGAACTCCTCTTTTAAATTTTGAACGTCACTCGTATTTCTGGGAATATGAGCACTGAGTTTAGGTACTTTTAGAGAATCATTATCGCTTAATCCTGATAAAGAATTGCTTGAATTTTCTCTCGTTGGTAGTGTTGTCATCACTAATAACTTTAAAAAGTAATAATGTTCGAAATCAACAATAAAGTTCGTTAGAATTTAAGAGTCCCTTGTTAATTGGATGAATTGATGACATATATTGAATAAATTTGATTAATAAATGAAACAAATTATATGAAATAAATTGAAATTAAGTATATCATATTCCGTGCTAACCGACTATAGCTCAGTTGGTAGAGCGGGAGACTGTAGTTTAAGCTGTAATCTCTAGGTCACTGGTTCAATTCCGGTTGGTCGGATAATTTTTATTCATTTTATCATCACTTATTCAATTCTCATTTATATAAATTTCTTGTAATTCGAATCGTAATACTCTTTTTCAATCTTATCAATCTACAAACTAATTGAAATCAATCTCTCCAAATTCATCCCATAAATATATTATTCAAAATTACAAACTAAATTTTATCCAATTTGGTGTCAAGTTAAAAATATATTTTATTTTCCTCCTCTAATTAATTATATCAATTATAATGGACCGTTTTATTAAACGAGATAAAAATGAATTATCTTTACAACTTGACGGCCCAGAAGATTGGTCATGGAGTAACTTAAAAAAATTAGAACAAGAACTTAGATGTCCTATATGTTCAGAGTTTTTTAAAGGCCCAATGATTTTAAGCTGTTCTCATAATTTCTGTTCTTTATGTATTAGAGAAAGATTGTTAACCGTAAAAAGTTGTCCAAAGTGTTTTGTAAGTTGTGATGACAATCATCTACGTAAGAACTCTCAGTTGGAAATTATTGCTCAGTTATTTCAATCCAGTCGCATTCAGTTATTGAGTATTACTAAAGATGTACCTGAAATTCAGCCTTGTAATACTTTGAATGAATCCCAAGACATTAGTTTCAACAGCGAAACAAATGATCTTTCTTCTGAATGTGAAAAGCAAGAATGTCCGCTCTGTCTAGAACAAATCTCTACTATTCACTTTGAAGCCCACAGTGCAGAGTGCTACGAATGTTTTATAGAGGAAGACCCGAAGCCACTAAAAAAGACTAAATATCTTCCAAAGATTGACTATCACTCATTAAGTGAAAAGAAGCTGAAAGAAGAATTAAGTAAATATAATATTCCTACAAGTGGAGATAAAACACAGCTCATAAAAAGACATCAACACTTTACCCTTTTATATAATTCTAATCAAGATAATATCAATCTATTATCAACTGATGAAATTGTAAAACGGTTAATGAAAGAAGAAGAGAGAGTGAAACTTTCTAAAAGGACGAAGCCCGTGTTTAAAGATGAGAAAGCAATTAATCTTCATTTAAAGACTTATTCTCGAGATTTTTCAAACCTAATTGCTCAAGCTCAAAAGAAAAGAAAGAAAATATAATTTTTTTCTATAAGTAACATGCTCATTTTGACCAATTAAATTTAGTTGTATTAATAAACTTTAGTTAATATTGATTTTATTATACAATCCTTTTTATTTTCATTATAAAACTCATTAGTCTTAACACGATATTCATTTTTGAATCCAGAATTATTAATGAACTCTTCTTGATTATTAATTAATTAGAAAAAATGGAAATTTTGCCATTTTCTGAAATAGCTTTTTTAAACATTTTATAATATCAATCCATTTGGATACCATAATGAAAATAATGCAATAGTATATTATTATTAATTTGAATATTTATCAGCTATATTTTAAAGCATATTGAATTTATAGATATTTCTTGATTAATAAGATAATAACTAATATTAAACCTATTTGAATAATATTATTTTTCAATTATTTATTGAATTGCATTCCGTACTTTTGCTTCAGCGATATTGCTCAATTCAAGCCCAAAATCTCAAAACCTGGCTTTAAACTCATTTTTCATTTTGATAATTTTTGAAATTTGGACATTTGATATAATATTGATTATTTGATAACTAAATAAATTTTGAAATATACTACTTATAAATTTTTTAATATATATTTGCAATTTATATTTACAAACTCTTTCAAATCAATTGCAAAATGGTGAAAAAAATAGTATTATTTTATAAATTTTATATCAATTTTTCAATAAAAGATTAAGAGTATCTGACACAATACTATTGAGGGTCTAATTAATTAATATTAATCATTCATAACATCTATATTAGGTCATGTATAATTATAAGAATCTTTAATTTAAAGCTTATTATTAAATATAAACCTGTTTGAAAATAATATATGATCAAAGTTTATTGATAATACTTTTGAATGCAAAATATGGGATATTATAAATTTTCATTTATTAATAAAAATATTGATTAAAAATTTTTTATAAATATTGCTTTCTAATCAAGTTTACAATTCTCACTAAATTCTAGATTTAATATATTAAGAAATTAAAAAATTAAAAAATTTATTATTAATAAAAAACTCAATTATATTCTGAGTCTACCTATAAAACTTAGCCCTATCTTAAAAATTTTTTAATATTCAAAATAAAATCCAATCAAATTTTGAATTTAGAAACCAAAAGTTTTAAATATAAACAATAGCATATTATCATATTATTAGTGTAGAAATTAAGTAATAGCATAATTTTAAAATTAAAATTAAATAAATAAATTAATAAATAATATATAAAAATTAACTAATAATATAAAATTAATAGCCTCTTTTATTATTAATAACTTTTTTCTATATTTTTGATCAGCTTCTAATACTTAAAAAATAGTTTTTTTTATTAAAAACTGAAATTTAATATTTCACAAACCAATTTAATTTATTTGTAGGATTTTTTTTTCTTGTAAGTTGTTTTTTTAATTGTCTAAAATAAATATAATCATATAGGTTATAATTAAGTGGATATATTAGATATAATAACTCCTTTTATTTTTTTTATATAAAAAATCTTTTATAGCTTTAATTTTATATATTTTATAATTATTATACAAAACAATAAATATCTTTAATTTATATTAAAATATTATTTAGAAATTGTTTTATTTAAAAAAATAATATATAATTTATTATTAATTAATTTTTTTTAGATATTAAATAAAAAAACTATATATAATTATAATCTATTATAATAATTAACATTTACTTATATTTAAAATATTTATTTATTAAAATTAATAAAGGGGATTATTTTAACTTAACCTAATATCCTGTTTTATTTTTAAATAAAGAATTATATAAAAGAATTTAAAATTTATTAATTATAAGTATTTATTATAAAAACCTTTGTTTTTAGTTATACTTTAATAAGTTTAGTTTAATTATAGTTATTTTAATTTTTTTAAGCTTTTGTTAAATTATAAGGTATTTATTTTATATTTTTATTAATTAATTTAAGTTTAAACTTAAGTATATATAATATATTTATATAATTAATATTAAATTATTTTAATAATTTTTGACTAAAAATAACAGGATATTCCTTAATATATTTTTTATTCTATTTGTAAGTAAAAAAGTAACAATAGAAATTAATCTTTTAAATTTTAATAAATTTTAAATAATATCCCTTCTAGCTTTAAAATTACAAATCTAATAATATATGGTAGTTTTAAATAAAATATCATCTTTATAAGTTGTTTATAAGTTTTAAATTATTTTAAAGGGTTTATAGTTAAGTTTTAAAGATATAAAAATAAAAGCCTTTTGATAATTATAATCTAGTTTAAATATGATTATATATATATATATATTTTAAAATCAAAATATTTTAATAAAAATATAATTAAAATTAGATATATATA
>JNEM01014771.1:0-89369 GCA_000697335.1 Conidiobolus incongruus B7586 | reverse complement strand
GTTTTTAGTGATAAAAAAAATTAAAACTTAATATATTTATCTTTAACTTTTTTAACTTTTTTAAGTTTGTAAAGTATAGAATCAATTAACTTTTTATATTAAAAAAAGTTAATCTTATTTTATGCTTCTTAAATATATTTTTAAAGCTAATCTAAATTATTTGTTAGGGGAAAACTTTAATAACTTTTTTTTATTGATCTTAAAGATATTTAATTAAGTTAAGATTAAGAGATTAAAAAAACTACTTTATAACTATTATCTTGTTATTTTTAAATTATTTAGTAGTAAAAGTTATATTATAATTAAAAGTATTATCTTATTAGAAAATAACATTAGATTTATTTAGCTTATATTATTTAATAGTTTTTTTAATTTATTATTTAGAATATTTTAGTATATTTTAATATTAATTCCCCTATTAATTTTATAAAAATATTTTATACCTAAAGATAATATATATCTTTAAATAATAATTAACCTATTATTATACTTTGAAATAAAATTAACATGATAATTATAAAGTAATTTTATATCTTTTTTTTAAAAGACTAGTTCTTTAAATTCTTATATATATTTTTATATAATTCAATTAATTATAAATTATATGATTAATTTATACTTTAATAACTAAATTAATTATATAAATAACATTAAATTATCTAATAAACTAGATTTTTTTTTCTTCTCAATTTTTACTATTTCTTATCTTTTCATTATTTCTAATATTAAAACTATATCCTATTAATATTATATAATATTAGCATTACCTATTATAAATTTTAATATATTAGTGACTTATCTTAATTTAAAGCTTAATTAAACTTTGTTTATATTTACACATTATAGCTATATTATAGTATTATATTCTATATCATATTATTTTTATATTAAGTTTTCTTCTACACTATATCAGTATTTATCACTATGTTTATATAGTAACAACAATAAAACTACTAAAAACCTATTAGAAATTAATAATTACCTATATTAAATCTATTTATTGCTATTTTAAATTTTATTTATAATTTATTTTACTTTAATTTAATATTATACACTATAATATTATTAAAAAAGTAAATACCTTTATATTATTTTAATAATAATAACTTAATTATTAAGTGAATCTAAAACTTTAGCCTTTAAAATCTTATTACTCTTTAAAAAGCTTATATTAAATAATATTTAGTTAAGAAAAATATAACTCAAAAAGCTTAAATCTAACAAACTAGTTATTTTACTATAATTAATATATTAAACCACCTCTTTAGTGTTTTTAAAAACAAACTAACTACTTATAATAGTTTTAAAAACCTCTATAAGCTTAAAAACTTTTTTAAAAATATAAAGAATTATCTTAATTTAATTCTTAATAAAAATCTAAAGAATATTTTTAAATTAACTATTTTTTTTTAGAAAAATCTATTTATACTTAGTAGTTAACTTATTATAAACTTAATCCTAAAGAGTTTTTAGAGGGATAACCTACTATAAAAATATAAATCTTTAAATAATTAGAAAAAGCTTTTAAAGAAAGGTATTATCTAAAAAATTAAGTTTAATTAACAAAAGAAAAACTTTCTTAACTTAAATAAAAAACTTTTATAAGATAATTAATTAAAAAATTTAATGAGATATATTTAAATATATTATATATCACTGAAGAAAAATAAATCTACAAGTTATTACAATGTCTTAACCTTTAAGTATAACTCTAGTTAGTTAACAAAGAATATTTTGATAATATATTTTTTTAATATTTATGATGTAATAATTATAATTGATGATATTTTTTATTATATAACTAAATATTCCTACCCTAAGAATTAATCCTTTAAAACTTACTCTAGCTTACTTAAATTTCAAATAATAAATGTTTTTATTTTAAAGCTTTATAAGAAAACTTTTAGTGAAGAAGTTAAAGCTTATTTAAAAACAAATAAAAGTTACTATTATTGTTAAAAAACACAGGTTAATTATAAAATTGATATGTGTTTTCTTAAAAAGCAACATCTATTTAATTTTCAATAATTTTAATCTACCAACTATAAATTAAACTTGAATAATATTAATATTGCTTTAAAATCACCTTTTTTATAATTAATTAGCAGATTCTAATCTAATCTATAAAAGTTCTAATAGACTAATGATTTTATAAATTAAACTATATATACTAGAGAGATTTAACTAATTAAACTACTAGAAACTAAAAATATTTCAATAACTAATCTACCTTATAATTCTTTACCTTTAACTATCATTTTATTATTTGTTTTAACTAAATATTTTATAGATATACTTGTTAATATTTTAATTAACTTTAGTTATTCTAGTTGTATTATTTTTTTTTATTATTACAAAATTATCTTTACCTATTTAAAAAAGTAGTTTAATAATTAAATATGCAAATAATTTAATAGAACAAGTATTTAATATTATATCTAGATATTTATCACTATTTCTTAACTACTCTCAATATATTAAATTCCTAATTAGTAATATTAGTTATAATTTTATATTAGGTTAAAATTAATTTGAATACTATAGTTTGTTATCTATAAGTATTACTTTAGAAGATTACAAATCTATTTTATTTATATTTCAAAAGAAATTAGTAGAATTAATCTCAAAAAATTTATATTACTTTATTATAAAACCATTAAATATTTTACCTAATACCAACTTTATAATTATATCAAATAATTTTATTATTATTAGCAAAAACCAAAGTAAAAAACTAATTAAAAACCTTAATAGTTTATAAAGATATATATTTGTTTATTATTTATTTATTAGTACCTCATCTATTAATTTTAATGAAATTATAACTAATAACCACTTCTTATATAATATATTAAGTTAATTTACTAATGTTTTTAAACTTATAAGTAAATTACTTTTTAAATATAATTATTAAACATAAAATTAAACTTCTCTTAGGTATACAACTATACTCAAAGCTTACTTATTATTTATCTTTTAAACAATATCAAACTTTAAAAGAAAAAATCTAAAAATTACTTAAAAATAAGTATATTAAACTTTTTTCCTTACTATAAAGATTTTTTATCCTTTTTGTATAAAAAGCTAATGGTGGTTAGGGATTATATATTAATAATTATGTTTTAAACTTTAAAACTATCAAAGATAAAACTTTATTACTAAACTTATATGATATTAAAGATAAACTGCTTAAATCTACTATATTTATTAAATTAAATATTAGAAATAATTATTATAATATTAAAGTTAAAGAAAATTCTATTCTCTTAACTGTTTTTAATACTCTATTAAGCTACTATAAATTTACTATTATAAACTTTAGATAATATAATACCCTTGCAATTTTCAGCTAATTTATCAATTTCTTTTTTAACCCTATCATTAATAACTTTATTATTACTTACCTTAATGATATTTTAATCTATTTAAAAACTAAAGAAGAATATATTTAATATGTAAATCTAATCTTATAAATTATTCAAGAATATAAATTACCTTTAAAACTATTAAAATATATTTTTACTGTTTCTTTTATCTTTTTTTATAGTTATATTGTTTTTTCTTAAAGAATTAACATTAATCTAACTAAACTTAATAGAATAAAAGCTTTTATTATACCTACAAACAAAGATTTATTTATGTTTATACTTAAATTATTAAATTACTTTAAAAATTTCATTGATTTTTTTGTTAAACTTATAGCTCTTTTAACTTATTTTTTAAATAAAGACTCTTTTTTTAAATAGACCCTACTATATACTTTTTACATAAATAGTTTAATTTTCTATATTACTAATGTTTTTGCTTTATCTATTTTTGATCTTAAACTACCTACTATTATTTTTACTAACTCTAGTTCTTTTATAAATAGTAGATAGTTAGCTTAATTTGAATTTAATTTATATTTTATCTTTTAACTATAGGATAAAATAATAAATAAAAGAGAATAGGTTGAGTTTAATATTACAAATATTATCTTAAAGCCTATAACATTCTGGTTAAGAAAAATAAAGCCAACTGAATTAAAATACCTAGTCTATAAATAAAAACTTTTTGCCTTAGTAGAAATAATTAAAAATCATTTAAATTTTTTATTTTGCAACTTTTTCTTAATATTTATAGATTATAAATCACTCATCTATTTAAACATTTAAAAGCATTTATTAAGAAAACAAACTAGATAAATTAAAACTATCTAAGCTTACCTTTACTTTATTTAATATTTTTTAGGTTAATAAAATCATGTTATAGATACTTTATTGAAAAATCTTACATACTTACCTTTTTATTTTAATTACAAAAACCCAGCAGATATTAACATAATAATTATTAATAAAGGAAATAAAAAATTCATTAAACTATTTTAAGAAACACTATTAAATAATAGTTTCTTTATTTTAATTAAAGAAGAACTCTCTAAACTATTAGAAAACTAATTAAAATATGTCAAAAGATTTAAAATCATTGATAACTTACTATACTATAATAATTGTTTATATATCCCTAATATTCTTAAGATTTAACAAGCAATATTTAATGAGTATTATAACTTACCTGTTAAAAAACATCAAAACTAGTTAAAAAGTGTTGAGAGAATTAAAATAAAATATTACTAACCTTCTTTAGTTAAATTAGTTTACAAATACATTAATACTTGTGATATATACTAAAGAACTAAATATAATACTTAACTAAAATATAGTAAACTTATTCCCCTACAAGTCTCTAATAAAATTTAATAATAAATCCAACTTAATTTTATAGAAATTTTTAAATTAATAACTAGTTATAATAACTTATTAATTGTAATTAATTTATTCTCTAAATATGTTTATTTTATTCCCTATTTTAAAACTTCTATAGTTAAAGATATTGCAAAACTATTATTCTCTAATATTTTTACCTATTATAGAATTCTACAAACTATTATATTTGGTAAAGATATATAATTTAACTTTTAATTCTAGAAGTTATTATCCTTTTCCTTTAAAATTAATCTAGCTATATTTATTACTAATTATTACTAAATTAATAAATTTGCTGAAAAAACTATTAAAACCTTAAAGCAAATAATTAAAGCTTATATTAACACTAATTAATTAAATTAAGATACCTATATCTACCAGCTTTAATATTTATTCAATATCTTTATTAGCAAATCAATAAGTTTTAGCTTTTATTTCATTAATTATAATAAATATCTTAATTTAATAATTGCTTTAAAACTTTAAATTAATATATCTTTAGATGTTGTTGAATTTTAATCTAATATTAAATATATTAATTCCATTGTTAAATTTAACTTAGAAGAAAATTAAAAGATTATAGAATAATAATATTTAAAGTTATTTAAGAATCCTCTTAAGTATAAAACTAATATATTTGTATACTTAGAATAATCTGCCTTTAAACTTACTTTACTTAAATCTAACTTAAATCTAAAATACTTGCTATTATATTATAGTCCTTATAAAATTTAATCTATTAATTTAAATTTTGAAAATATTACCTCAGAATTACCCTTAACTTTAAAGATCAACTTTACCTTTCACATATCTAAAATCAAACCTTATTTTAAAGATTTTAATACTTTTTTTAATTAATTAAAAATTTTAAAACTAGATTTAATTATTAATTAAGATAGAGAAAAAAAATATTATGTTAATTATATAATTAAATTTAAATTTATTAGGAATAAGCTTTATTTCTATATAAAATAAATAGGTTATCTTATTAAAGAAGTTACATAAGAACCTTTAGAAAAGATTAAGAATATTTTAGCTTATTATACCTATTTATAAAAATCTAAAAAGTATGTCTCTTTTAAAAAAATTATTAGGGGAGTATTAAAAGACTAGTTTTTTAAATTCTTATATATACATTCATATAATTAAATTAACTATAAATTATATAAATAGTATTAAATTATCTAATAAACTAGGTTTTTCTTTTTCTTTTCAATTTTTATTATTTTTTACCTTTTTATTATTTCTAAAATTGAAACTATATTTTATTAATATTATAGTATATTAATACTACCTAATATAAATTTTAATATATTAGTGACTTATTTTAATTTGAAGCTTAATTAAACTTTCTTTATATTTGCACACTATAGTTATATTATAGTATTATATTCTATATCATATTATTTGTATATTAAGTTTTTTTCTATACTATATTAGTATTTACTACCATATTTACATTTTCTAAAATATTTAGCTTTTTTATTAAATTTACTAAATTATATTTTTGTTTTATTAAATTAAATAACTTTACTCTAATTAGTTTTAATTTAATATTAGTGGTAATATTTAAACTTTTATTTAATTTTATAATGAGATTTTTTTAGTTGAAAGTATTTTTTTAAAATATAAATGGTATCTATATTAATATAAAGTATATATAATAATTTTAGTGTTAATTAATATTTTTATATAGTTTTATAATTCTTATTATATTTCAATAATAAAACTATATTTACTTATATTAACTAACTTATAAATATATTTTTTATTATATTTATTTATAATTTTAACACATTTAAATTTAAGTTTAAATGTGTTTTTATTATTATTCTTAATAACTTTAACTATAATAAACTAGCTAATATTAATAATTCTAATAATATTATAAGTTGATTTATTTTTTTATAAAGATAATTAATACATAAGTAAATTTTTTTAAAGAGGGATTTAAGTATAATAATACTAATAAAAAATTTAGTATATTTATAAAATATTATGTAAAATAATAACAAAGAGAGAAAAAAGATATGGTTATATATTATTAAATATATCCTTTTATCTCAAAAACCCACAAATTTATAATTTACTTTAGTTAAATATTATAGTTTCAAGTAATCTAATATATACAATTGTTTTAGTTATTAATTAAAATATATATATTTTTGATTTTATGACTCATTTTTACATGTTAGTATATATATATATATATATATTTTCTTATTTGTTTTGTAATTATTTTATTATTTAAAACTAATAATAAATTTAAAAAATTTCCTATTTCTTCAATTCTATGGTAATATATATTTATTTCTATAACTTATATGTTAAAATCTTTATTTATTCTCAATCTTAAAAAATTCTCATTATTTATAATCTGAAATAATAAATAATATTATTATAGCTTGAAAGTAAATTAAATATTTATTTGCTTCTATTATATAATCATAATTATTTTATATACCTGTCAATTAAATTAACAGTACTTATTTTGAAATATTAATAATGAATCAAAATTTCACCTTATATTATTTGAATAGATTATTAAACAAGAAATAAAGAAATAAACTATAATTGATATTATAAATTATTTAAATTTATATATTTTCACTTTTAAAATATTTTAAATATCTTATCCAATTTTAAGTTATCAGTATGTTAAAAAGCAATCAAATATTTTATTTCTAAAAGTGAAATATGAATTGATCGATAAATTAAAGTTTCAATGGAGGTAGAGCTGAATTAATCCATTCGGCAACTTGATCTCCCAATATAGCATGGTTTTCCTCTATAAAAATTATCGTGATTAATATATGTATATATTACATTTTCATACTATCATATTAATTACCAGTGACAAACCCATGGCGTAGTTTATTCTTACACAATATAACATTAAGGGCTGGTACTTTGGATTTGAGATCCAAGTATTGTTCCATAGGAACCCATTTATCTTCTGTACCAAAATAAAACACAAATTTATCGGCATTGGCTTCGTAGAAAGAGTAATTGCAATCTAATACTTGATGCATTTCGTCATCGGCTAAGTATAAAGCATTGTGGACATAAGGAGCTGTAAAAAACAATAGTTAAGGAATAAAACAAAATACAAAATGATGGATAATTGAATGAAATAAATATGAAAAAGGATATTTTAATAATTTGTCTATTACAATTTTACAGTAATGGTCGTTAAATCCTGTACAAAGTTGGACGATTGGTTTCGTCAAGGCATATGGTAATTGGCTTATACCCCAAGTAATATTTTTTAGTATATTTCTACCTAAAGGACTCAATATAGACTAGCAAAGTTAATTTAATAATAGAATAAATATAATACATTATATGCATATATATATAATTACCCAATGCATCAATTGTCCATTTTGTGATTTTTTAATGTGCTGAACAACTGGGAACAATTGGATAACTTTAACAATATTTAAATTTTGGTTCTTTTCAGTGATTTTTTCAGCTATATAGGCTCCAATAGAGTGTCCAGCTAAAATAATTGGAGTATCTGGAGCATAAGTCTCGGCTAATTCTTTCAAACAGAGATCCATGTGCTCTATTTGCTCGTTTAAATTATATAAACGATCTAAATCCTCGTCTTGTAAGAATCCCAAATGACTGACTATTTTTTTTCGTTTAATAATTAATTATAGCCAAAACATTAATAAATATATATTTTTTACTTGCTACAATATCTAAACTTTTATCAGTTTGTAAATATAAATAAGATAAGAAGTGATCATAAAAATCGGCAATTCCTGGATTACCTAAATTAAATAAATACATTAATATCAGTGACTAATAATATCATTATATTATTAATATTAATATTTATATTTTTAAATTATTTTATAATATATTAGGTTAATTTGTGTGTATTTTATAATTTAAATATTCGATACGCTTCTTGTTAAATAAAATTCGTGGTTTTGAAGTTTAAAAATTAAAATAATTGTAAATTACAATAACAGAGCATAAAATTGATAATAAAAACTGTAAAATATACAGACATAATAAAGTTCTTAATAACATAATAAAACGTTTGAATATTACCAGGAATCATCATTAACACAGCCCTTGGTTTATCAAGTTGAGAAGGCCACCATAAAGTGTCAGTGACCATGTCCAAGCTCGGAGCCCATCGTGATCTCAAAGGTAATCTCAAAGTTTTAGCTAAATTCATTCGTATTACTATTAATTCTGAACTGTTTGATTTTCATTACATAATCATCATTAATACAACTTTAATATCATTCATCAGGATTGGATATTGGTTATCTGGTTATGGGACTGTCATTTTAATTTTAGATATATATAAATTATTTAATTATTTTATCAGATACTGACAATAAAAAATTATTTTAATTTGAAAAAGTCATTTATGTATATAAAATCAAAATAGATATATTATCAATTCCTTTTATTTCAAATTATTTACTTATATCAATTACAGAATAAAAAGATAATGTTCAACTCTGTTTACAAAAAGATCTCATTTAATATGATAGTGGTAGAAAATTAAATAAAACTGGAATTAAGCATCTTACATCACATAGTTTATATTATACACAAAAATTGATTTACCATGTGATTTTTTTATTTTCATTATTTCAACAAAGAATATAGAATAAAAAATTTAAATATATATTTTTAATTATATTGTTTAAGACCGACCAAGTCGTTATATTAAATTCTCAATTTCTCTTTAGTTAAATATTTAATCAATTTGTATTCTGGACAATATGATTATTTTAGTCAGTTGGCAATAATCAATCTTGAACATAAATAAAGAACATATCAAAGTATTAGTAAAAATGATTCTGTAAAGTTTAAATAACATTGTTAAATTAAATAAAATATAATTTATCCATGCAAATTCTTCAGGAAATAAAAAATAATTTTATCTGAAATTAATATTTTAAATTAATTTTATTAAAATAATCAAATTGAACATCATTTTAATATTATATTTTTATCAAATTTATCAAATTTATCTATTTTATTTCATTACAAATTGATCTAATAATGACAGCGTTTTTTTCTAGTAACATAATGAATGATATGTTCTTGATAGGTCAGCCAAATCAGATATCCATCATTGAAAAAAAAACTGAAAAAATTAAAGAATTTTGTATATTAATAATTGATAATTTGAAATAAATAAAATATTAATATAGATGAATATTATATTTTAGTGATTGCTTTAGATAAAATATATTCCACTGCAAGATTTCATTAAAATCAAATAATTTCAAAAATAATGATATTCAAAAAAATGAAAAATATTAGTGTGCTATCAATTAATATAAACTGGATAGTATTTCAATTTAAGCAAAACACCAAAAGGAAGATAATTTTAATAATCATAGATCTATTGATATATAGGGAATTTAACTCAACAATAACTTAAGTCTTAAATATTATTGAATAAAATTTAAAAAGTATTTAATAAATGTCAACTATTAGATTTTAAATAATCGTTGGCAGCTTTGAAAATAGCTTGATACTCTCTATCGAGCTTCTGATACAGCTCCAAATTATCTATCAAATTACCTTTACCTCCTACTTTGGTCCATGTTTCGTTCAGCATCTGATTCACGCTCTTCTTCATAGGTGATGTAGCTGCCTCTAATTCCGTATAAAGTTTGTTCGATTCGATGTAAAATTGATCTAATCTGCGTCTGAGCCTATCAAGCATCGATTTACGGAGATCTAAAATCGCTACTGCCGTGTTATAAGTTTGGAGATTTTCGATGGGTGGTATTGTTAGTGAAGTAGATGGATCTGTAAGCTTTTTCCATCTTTCTAATTGGCTCCATATAGCTGGATTTGCTTCTTTTAAGGGAATGATGCTGTCCTCTTCTTTGACTGAAGATATCTGATCAGATTTAGTGTTGATATTAGTGGGTGTTTGAATCGAGTTTCTACTGGGAATATCGGAGAGGTGAGGGAGCGGTAGCTTTGGATTAGGAACCTTGGATGCAGTATAATTAGGTTTCTTAGCATTAACCTTGATTTGGGAAAATTTTTCAATTGCACTTTTCAGTATTTCAAGCTCCTGTCGATAGAAAGTTTGTGGACTGGCGTTAGGATTGGGACGTTGCTTAAGATTAAATGTGAACTGAGCATCCATTGATCGAGCTATTTCATTTAATTTATCTATCAATTTGTTGATATTTTTGTCATTAGATTGTTTTAATGCAACTGAGTCTTCAGCATTTAAATCTAGCATTTGCACTAACTTTCTCTTTAAACTGGAATTTGATTCTGGAGGGGAATGTTTTAAGTTATTCGATTGGTCATTTTCTTCATTACTTCGATGATTATTACTAGCGATACCATTTCTGGAGTCTGAAGAACGACTAAACTCTAAATATTAATAAAATTATTTTAACAGTAAATACGAAATAAATACCTAGAGCTATCTCTTGATACAAAGTGTGTTCTTGGAATAAGTTGATGAGGACCAGATTCGATAATTATTTGAGTATGATAATTAGCCAAATTAGAACAAACGCCATTCTTTTCAACTAAGAAGATTTTTTGATCTTTAGATATCGTTTCAAAATTTAATTTAAAATAAATAGTATTATTAACAATTAATTGCTATATCAAGGTTATTAAGTTATAACATTATTAATATGAAATATTTTTACTTTTTTATCAAAATCTAATTGCACTTTACTATTCGATTTCTTTAATTCTGCTAAAAGTGGGTCATTGGGTATTAAGCTAAATGAAGGCTCATTTAAACCTTCTTGCACGGAATTGATTATTAGTGATGAGCTATCCATCTTGAATAGGTTTTAATAATTCAAGCTTGTTACACTAGTCAATAATATTATTAATAAATTATAATATAAATACTATAAAATAAATAATATAAGTCAATTTTTAAAAAAATCAAAAATTATAAAATAAATTCAATTTAAGTGAATATTAGTGCAATAAATATTAATTTAGTACTCATTTGTAATTAACCAATAATCAAATTATTGAAATCCGTCTGATAAAAAGCTTATTATTACCCTATTAGAATTGAATTAAATTAAAAAGAAATATTTTACAATTGAAGAAATATTAAATGTTATATTTAACATTGAATACTTAATTTTTTACATTGTACTCTTTTCCAATATATAATAAATTATTATCAATAAATTCCATTAATCACATTTATGGGATGAAATCAATCCGTTGTTACTATTCACAGTCCCAATAAAAAATTGAAATATAAACATAAATTCGTTAATATAGTAAATAGTTGATAATATTATTAAAGATAAAAATAACATATAGCCTACTATATTATAAATGAAATCATTTCATTTTTCAACTTTATACATTCATTTTGTTGATTGTATTATCACAGAATTTCCTTGAAATTGGTTGGACAAATGTTAATAAATTGTTATTAGAAATTGAAATTGGTTTAAAGCTTTTTTAACTATTACTAATTATTTTATTTATTGCACATATTTACTGTGTAATATCAAACTTAAATAATATTTTAAAAATATATACTATGATCAAATTATATTTATTTTTAATTCTTGAAATGTGTAAAAATATCAATTAGATATTCATAGATTCAATGTACTAAATTTTGCTTTTTGATACTTTGAACCATGAATAAATATTGTATAAATTAGTTTTATATTAATGTTTTTTAATCATAAAAGTTTAATATTTTTCTTTATATAATCAATTATCAACACCTAATTATCCTTATTAAATTTGTATTTATTACTAATTAATCAAATCAATCTTAATATTAAGCATCATTCACATAAATTGCAACCGTTCCTTCATCAATGAAATTAATTCAATGATTATAAAATAAAGCTTGATAGAGTAAAATAACAATAAAAAATAAATATATTAATATTGATTATATATTTCAAACTATCCTCATTTTTTCAATTCAAATCATCATTTACTAGATTTTAACAATTTTTATTGGATATATAACCATTATAATATATGTTACCTGTTTTACAATTATATACAATAGTTATATAAAATAACATATAAATTATTATGATATATTATTTTTGTAATTTGATTTTATATCCTGAACAAAATTTGCTCTGATCAGTGTTAAAATAATTGGATATCATTGTTAAACCCGAAATAAAATACAATTGAAAATTTAACCAACGCTTTTGAACTCAGTTTATAAATCATTCAAATGAATATTAATGATAATATTCAAAAATAAAAATTTAAATCACGAAATAGTTGGGTTAATAAGTTATTTTCTTTCATAATTTTAAATATTAAAATATAATAAAATTTGAATTGAACTAACATTACAATTTGCTATGATTCCCAATAAACTAACCGAAGATCAATCAATACCAAATTTAAACGTCACATGTTAGGTTATAATAATAAATGCAATATTAATTTAGAAAATATGATAAAAAAAACGCAATACCCAAAATTGAATTTTTCTTTTATATTATCAATCAATTGAGATAAATTGATTTCATTTATTGCAAGATGTCTTATGAAGATTTATTTAGTGTAAGAGGTAAAACAGTATTGGTAACTGGTGGTGGAAGAGGGTAAGATATTGGACTTAAGCTATATATTAAATATTAATATATTTTTGGTAGTATTGGCTTGATGCTTGCTGAAGTAAATTTAATTCTAATTTTGAAAAGATATGTAAATTAAGATTTCAAAATTAGGGATTCGTTAAAAGTGGTTGTAAAGTTTATATCTCTAGTAGAAAAGAGAAAGTGATTAAAGAAGCAGCTGAAAGGTTGACTAAACAAGGTATAAACTTTTTATATGGATATTTTATTATGATTATTGATTAGAAAAATTTAAAGGCCCTGGTAGCTGTCATCATATAACTGCAGATTTATCTAAGGTAGAGGGAGTTGAGCATTTAGCTGAACAATTGAGTCAAAAGGAGTCAAGTAATAATTAATTAATTAATTCATATCTTTGAATGACTATTAACCAGTAGAATGATAAATAGAATTGCATATTTTAGTGAATAACTCAGGAGGTAATTCAATATTCATAATTGGATAAATAGATGAGCTGATGATTTTGTAATTAGCTACTTGGGGAGAAAGTTTCGAAAATTTTTCAGTCAAAGCATATGACAGAGTCTTGGATTTGAATGTCAAGAGCATTTTCTTTTTGACTCAAAAGTAAGCAAATATAATTGACTATCTTTATTCCTAATTCTAAACCATAAACTGATCAATATTTTGAAATAGATGTTTGCCATTGCTTAGAGAAGCGGCTACTAAAGAAGATCCAGCAAGAGTAATTAATATTGGCTCCATGGCTGGGATTTTGACTATGTCCCCCATTACTTCAGCCTATGAAATTTCGAAAGGAGCGCTCCATCATATGTCCAAAGTATTAGGAGGAAATTTAGCTCCCCAGAATATTAATGTCAATGCAATTGCATTTGGATATTTCCATACTGATATGTCGAAGGAAATCGCTGATTTAGCTTTAAGTGGAACTCCAATGGGAAGAGCAGGCAAACCTGAGGAGGCTGTTGGCATTTGTCTCTTCCTTAGTTCTAAGGCAAGTGCTTATATCACTGGAGCAACTATATCAGTTGATGGAGGAGCTGCTACTGGAGCAAGAAATATGCTATAGAATTCCAAGTTTAATAAATATTCATATAATATTGACTTTTTAAGTCTGGATGTTAAATCTATTATGCTATTGGGGTAATATTGAGCTGGGTTAAAACAAATATTTTGGAGTTATATATATATATATATATATATATATATATATGTGTGTGTGTATGTATGTATGTATATATTTATAATATACACGAAGATAATGTTATAAAATTTATATACTAAGTCAAACATCAAAAAATTTAACACGATGAATATTACAAAATTTACTAAGATCTCTAAAAAATAAAATTATTAGTTATTTGTTCTTAATAACATTAAATGAATTTAATTACTCTGCTTGTTTCATTTAAGAAAAGCTGATTGTGATATATCAACTTGGGTATATCGACATCGTGATCCCAGTCATCAATTGTTTCCATCAGTTGATCGAATTCTTTCCTTTGATGGAATTCAGATTTTTGCAACCAATTGGACCGTTTGATAAATTTATGATTCTCTCGATGTTGTTCAATTTTCCTCATTATTTCACTTCTTTTTAAATTGGTGGATTTGGATTTACTAAAACCATAAATATAACATAATTAATAAAAAAGTATAGTGTTATAAATATGAATTACCTGTTACTACTCTTCTGAAATTGGTTAAATTTAACTTCAAATTCCTTCAACTTGTCCAAATCAAAAATTTTCTTTAATTTCCAATTATTTAAAACTTTTTTAATTCCTATTAAATTTGATTCTAAAGGATTCTCCTCTGGCAATACTTTTAATAATATAAATTCCAATTCTTCATCGATTAATTTTAAATACAATTCATTTTTTAAATTGGATTTTTTAATTTGTTGACATATTGAATCTAATAAAAATAAATAATTTAATTTATTATTTTCATTAGCCTAAAATATTTAGAAATGTTATTAATTGTGTTTTGATTTTAATAGGTATTTATTGTTTACTTGTTCAATTTTTCTCAGTATACAATGAAATAAATTCTTTTCTTGAGTTGGATTTTGAATGGCGAATAAAGCAGTTGTCTCGATAGAATGTCTACTTAAAGTTAATTTATCTAACAATTGATTAAAATGACTTATGACTTCATTTTCATTTTCATTATTATTAGTATTAGTATTATTGCTATAGCTATTTGTTCGATTCATTCAATTTAAATTTAGTTAATGTTCAATGTTTATTCAATCTAATCATTAATATATTTAAATTACAAAAATTAATCCATAATTATGGGATCAATTTTTTCCAATATAACGAAATATCAGTGACTTCATTTTATAAATTCAAATCCAGATTTTCTTATAATTTCAATTGATATATGAACATATTAATAAATTACACTAAAAATAATAATAATGTGTTAAATTCGCAAAATGGAGTAAAAATATTTAATCTAACCTATAACTGAACCTTATCCGAAATTCTGTAATCCTAAAGAAATTTCTAGAATAAACTTGGGACTTCAAGATAAAAAATTTCAATTATTAAGAAATGACCTGAATTAACAAAACGATTGGATTAATTGCCAGTAAACAAAAATAACTGAGATATCAAATAATTTGATAATAATATCCGCAAATATATGAAATGAATATAGATTAAATGAAATATTTATTCAAATTAAATGATTAAATCAATACAATAAATGAAAATATAAAATACAATTGAATCAGATTAAATGTATATACCGGATGATGGACTCATTAGAAGAGATTGAAGCTGAGGTAACTATGCTCTTTTACATATATCCAATCATTGATCTTTGTTTAAGAAATCATATTGGTTGGTCGGGTTGTTTGCAGTTGTATTTAAATTGATTCCATCGAGGAGATCGTTAGTATCAAATTGATTCAAAAAATCTGGTAATCCAAGTGGATCAGTTGTTGCAGGGTTAGTATTGGTGTCAGTATTAGTTTGGGCGTTAAACAAATCAGTAGCTGGAGTTGTAGATGATGCACTAGAAGGTGCTATAACCTGGGGTGCAAGAGGAGGTGATGATTTTGCAGATGGCTCTATCAATCTATTAGGATTAATGTATGCGGGAAGTAAATCATTTTGAGATGAGCCAGATAGTCCTGTGGGTTGCGTATAAATGTTAGATGCATATGGTGTGAGATGTGAGAAGTTGGGATCCAATATAGGATTTGCCATTCCATTCTGCTGGCCATTTAGTTGAGCGTGATTCATGCCGGATGAAGTTTGATACATGGGATTTGAGTGATTGTATAAGCTAGAGGAATCCAAGAAGTACGAGTCATTTCTAGGAGCTAGATCGAAAAGTTAAACAAGTATTAAAATAAAAATGGATGTTAAATTACCTGACGAAGCATTAATATCGCTCAAGTACTTGACTAATGCATTGTAATCTATTTGACTAGTATCGCTGGGTATGGTGCTCAATTGAGTCTGATTTGAAGTCGATGGCTGAGGAGAAGGAGGTTTGTCGAGAAGATATTTTCGCTTTTTGGGCATTAAAGTATCGGATTTTTCGGATGAAAAGAGAGAAGCTAAGAAGCTCAAAATCTTGTCAATGGTTTGCTGCTGAGCTTGGTATCTATTCTTATGATCCATATTCTCTTTCAGCAATTTGGCGTTTCGATGTTCTAAATCTGATAAACGTTCACTTAAAGCCTCTTGATGTAGCTTTAGAGTTTTGATTTCTTCGTTAAGATGAGAAACATCCTTGGTTTCGTATCTAGCTCTCTTCGAGTTAGAATCATTCTTTCTTTGAATTAAAATTCTCAAATCAGGACGATCGCGAAGAAAATTGGGATTGTGGAATTCTTGGCGTTCTGACTCGGATGTCATCAAAAGTACACCTTGTTTTAAATTGGGCACTTTGCTGAATTGATACATATTGAGCTGTCTAATAAAACTAGGAAAATTATTATGCTTAAAGTATTTAGGTAAAATTTTAGCAGCAAATTCGGCATGGTTTTCAACTAAAAAACATAAGTTAGTAATAATTATTGATAAAAATATAATGACTTACTTATAAAAGAGGTTCCAGTTGGAGACCAATGAACTAAATGATTACATTCGGGGTCGTTAAGCATATTATAGAGCTTCTCAAGGAACTGTTTTGTGCTTTTTGTAGGAGGTTTTGGAATATTATCTAAAGAAGAATTTTGAGCAGCAATAATAGAATTATTGTCGGAAGGTTGGCTAGAGTGGTCGTGGTTTGGAGCAGAATTGGATTGGTTAGTTAAAGCCTTATTCTTCGATATCATAGTATATTTGCTAGAGGAGTCATCGGAATTGGAGCCAGAGTCAACTGAAACATCTTCATAATGTTGAACGCTAGACTTTCTTTTAGAAGGAGAGGATCCCGGAAGCTGAGGTAATAAAGATATATCGGGATTATAATAAGGTTTGAAAGCTTGACGAGCATCTTCCTTTTTGATAGAGTCTAAATCGAATTTTTTATCACCCATAGTTGATTATTTAAAGTTGTGAATAATTTGTTTTTGTATTAGAAAATGAATTGGAAGTAATTGATTGATCCAATTGACTTAATTCACACTAACATCATCCAAATCAAATCAATGCCAACTATTTATTTCTTAATTTAAATTCAATTTTATGGGATTATCTTTAATTATTTAATGCAGATCAATTTGGATTTAATCGATCTGACATTAAAAATTCATTTGGAAATTATCCACATTCAGGTGAGGAATTTATATAGTGGAATTTATTTACAAAAAGTGATGATGTAATAATTCAATTTGAATGTGAATAAATTTCAAGAAAAAGAATATATAACTATATTCTTTGTTTCTAAATATATTTTCAATTGGCTTATTATATATATAATATTAGGATTCTCGTTTGTCATGTAAAATGGGACCACAGTATATCTATTATATCAGTTCCGATTAAAATGAAATTAAACCAAATCATATTCTTAAAATTTTCTACAGCAATAATAATATTATTATATGAACTTTATTATATGTTACATATTAAATGGAACATATTAATTTGGATGTATTGAATTTTATAATTGTATGATAATGGTGAGAAAAATTCAATAGTGAAAAAACAGTCAAATTAAAATTTTCTATGACTGGTATTCATTTTGAATATCTTTATATAAAAGAATATATATATATTGCGAGAACTGGTATAATATTTCAGAGCTCAATTTCCATAAAAATATATTAGTATTATATTTTAAAAAACATTAATTAGTTAACCTATCTGATTATATCAACTTCTTCCAATTTATCAGAAATCAATTTTGCAATAAGATTTTATGAATTAATAAAATTTTATATCAATATGATGAACTTGTAAAGGCGAGACTTGAGCAATTCACTTGGTACCAAAATTGAAAAATAGTACAATTACATTTATTTGTCTCTACAGAAAACGTTTATTTTCAGCTTGACTATTGGATGATATTAAAACAAAGATAAAAATTTTATCACATTAGAATCAAGTCAATTGAATTGGCTCATTGAAGAAAAAATATTGATTTAAATAAGTGGCAATATCTTTATACCACTTAAAAAATCCGCATCACTGATTTAAATTTCAATCTTGAAAAAACATCATCATATACGATAAAATTCGATTACCTTGATTAGAATATTATGATTTACTTGCACAGAATTAGATAATACTATTATCATAGTTAATAATATATCTAAGTTGACCTAGCAACAAAATAAATGGTATCAAATATATGTTGAAACCCATTTATGAGAATATTGCATATAGCGTGACAATTACATTATTATTAGTTACAAGTAAATTTGCAAAATATAGTCACTGTTATTACAATTTTTTTAATAAATATAAGTAGAATTGATATAGTTTGGAGTTGGTATCAAAAAACAGCACCTGGGGATTAATAATAAGAGAAAATTTGAATGAAATGATAGAATTAAGGGTTCATATATACATTTTTCAATTGTAGAGATATATATTCATTAAGCTTGGTTATATCGAAAGAATATTGATTCATTTAAAGTCATAGGTCGTTAATTCAGGCTGGAAAATATAATAAATCAATTTATAGATTGATGATTAATATTAATTAAAGACTGTATTTGTAAATAATAATAATAATATACATGAGATATTAATCAGGAAAATCAAATCTGGTTTGTATCATAAATCTTATCCAAAACCTGAAGATACGTTTGAAAAACTAATCCTGCCAAAATGATATTGTATTTAGTAGTGAGAATTTATCAATTCTTATTGTGAAGTAAAATTTAGCAACTTGCTGCCTTCGATTATATATTCTCTTTTTAATTCAGAATAATATTATAACTTTGATGAAGAACTTCAGCGAAATACTTAAAGCCATTTCGTAATATGAACTAGAAAGACAACTATCCGATAGAGTTTGAGTAACATTATCTATCCAAGTCTCCTCTAATTGACAGGATTTTACACCTTGTTTCTCTAAATTAAAATAAGTTATCTTATAAAGTATATTGAATTTGATTTTTCCGATCATTGCTAGAATCAATATCATCCAAAAATTGAAATTGAGCTCATATTTGTTGAATATCTTACTAAGGAAACTTTGCCTTTCTTAATCTGCCAAAACCAACAGGTGATGTTATTTGAGGTGATTAAAACGATGTCAAAAATACTTAAAATTAATATTATTGTGATAATTATATACCTGCTGGTTTTCTTGAGTAGAAACATGACCTAAAATAGGACCGTATATAACAGTAGGAGATTCAGGTGATCCAAAATTATCATTAAAAGAAGGAAACAAATCAAAGGAATTCGTATCTTTTAGGAGTTTACTTCTATGAAATAGTTTAATAATGTCTGAAGTAGGTTTAAAATCTATTTGTTCGACAATTTAATTTTGTGTTGAATTGAATTCAAAGTTTTACATACTGTTTGTTTTCTATTTGATATATTTTCATCCTAATTCCCTACTACTTTCAGACCAACCGTTGACATTAGAACTTTAAAATATATCAGAGAAGAGACAGTTGATTCTTTTATTTTGATATAAGTATTTTGAGAATGAAGTTAAAGTAGCAGTGATTTTGTTAAATTTATACATTTTAATTATTTAAGATAATTGAAAATTTAATAATTTACCATATTTGTTATTTTATTTTTTTTAAACAATTTAAATTTTTGTTTCAAATAAATATAAAATAGAAAATTAAAATTTAGAGGTATTGGAGATAAAAAAGTGTGGCATTAAAATTGTTATGATAGTATATAACAAAATAATCTTATATTTGTTAATTTGCAGCTATATCAAACAAACTAATTAGACTTTTTGCTGGTTATTTGATAAACAATTTAAAATAGTATTGACTGATGAATAGAACTGATTTTATTCAATGCGAAAATGATATTTTTGGAATATTTTAATTATATTAAAAAGTAAGAGGGAGCTATTTTAGGATATATGATCTCCCATTCCTCATTCTGGCTCCTAAAAAAATATTTCAACAAAAAGAAGTAACCAATCACAGTTTGGAATGTCAAAAAAAAATAGATTGAGATTATAAATGTTAAATATATTGTCATCAGATTTCTGACCAGTCTATGATACCTATTCATTTTATTACGGGAAAAATAATATAAAATCTCTTTCTATACCCAACTTGAACCATTGGTTGGTTATCAGTCAATCCTCATTTACGTTAGTAATCATATTTTATTGAGTTAAGGTTAGGGATCCCAGCTCATTACATTAAAAAGATAAATTATTATATAATTGATTCGATTTAATTGTAATTAACTCAATACTTTATCATTTCATCGCTCCGCAACACATTCAATTTAAACTATTAGCGCGTCATCATGAGTCAGTCCTATATCGGTTCAAGAATCAACTTATTTACCAAAAACAACTTGAGATATCAGGGTACTGTTTACCACATTGATCCCATCGGTTCTGCTGTTACTTTGAGAGATGGTAACTTATTTTGTTTATAATCATTCTGCATTTTTAACCCTGATTTTTTAATTTTCTAGTCCAATGCTTTGGTACAGAAGACCGTGAAATCGATCCTACTAAGATGATTCCCCCTAGCTCTGTAGTTGAATCAATTCGTCTTTTTAATGGTTCCGAAGTTGCCAACTTAAACATTGTTACTTTTAGTGATCACATCCAGGCTCCTGTTCAACACCAGCCTGAACCTCAGCCCCCAGTCCAAACTCAAACTTCTCCTGCTACTGCCAACAACTACACTCGTCCTGCTCAACCCATTTCTCAAGTCAATGCTAACAATAATTCTTTAGCATCTGGGCAAAACACTCAATACAACAATCAATACTCTCCTCAAACTGCTAATGCTTGGAAAGCTCCTTCTGATGCTGATACTTCTAATCAAGGACAATATAATCAGCAACAGCAATCATCGGAGTTTGGATCAGGTCCTCAAAATGGCCCCTATGACGGTCCTAATTATAGATCTCGAGGCTCTTCTCATCCCCAGAATAGAAGAAGGCCAGTTGTTCCTCGTGCTGATTTTGACTTTGAACAATCCAATGCTAAGTTTGATAAGTCCCAATTGCAACAAGAATTCCGCAAAATGAGTATTTCTAACGGTTCTGATTCTGCTGAAGCTCCCACTGCTTCTAACCCATCGTCTGATACATACTACAACAAAGGAAAATCATTTTTCGATAATATTTCTTGTGAATCGAACGATAAACAATCTAATGGAGATTCAATGGATCGTAGGGCTAGAAACAACCAAGAACGTCGTAACAACTTAGAAACATTTGGACAAACACATGTTCCTCGTGGCAGAGGCGGTAATCGTGGCAGAGGTGGTAATCGTGGCGGTTACTACCGTGGTCGCGGTAATTACCATCACTCTAATAATGATAACAGTAGCTATCATAACAATCGCCCCAACTATCGTAACAACCACTACAGTTCCAACAACCCCCACAATACCCACCACACTTCCAACAATTCATATAACTAAAGCCATATTATAATTAACAGATCCGCGCAAAAGTTCAATTTAATAGTAATTACTATTGGATTACACAAATTGATATATCATCAGTTTTTAACCAAATTCTTCAAGTCTTTTATAGGCTATATACAATCAACTATATTGGTGTTGACTTAGATTCAAAAATCGTTCAAGTAACATTGATTCATCTCACTCTGTTTTTATACCATTGAAATTTATGATTAAATCTACCTTTAAATTTACATCTTCGAAAATATATTTAACATTGCATATCTCACATATGAAATATTAGTACTGCTGACATTTTTATTTTTTTGGTCTGATTCACGCATCTTGCTATTTTATTTTCATGTAAATATATTTTATATTCTAAATACTTCCATTGTTTTATATCAATATTAATATATTTGATTAAATTTATTTCTAATGACTCCAAATAATTTTAACAGATCAGATAATGAAGCACCCAGCCATAATAATCTGGTTCATTATTTTTGCTATATACTTTAAAATTTATATTTTTACAGTTAATTCAAACTAATATTATGAATTAAATCATAGATGTTGATTATTTAGTTTAGATATCAACGGTAAATATATTATTTAGTAATTTTATATTAGTATATATCGGTATAATACAACTGTTCAAAATGACATTAAATGATCTATTATCAACTGATCATTTGTATTACGTAATAGCAAATGTATTTTGATGATCAGAACTAATGTCCTTAAGGTAAGCTGCCACCACTCCTGAATTTATAACTTTCAGATTATTTTATAATAAGTCCAGCTATCTATCATTAATACATTAATACATCAATACATTGAAATATAAATATATTCATATTAAATCAATCTTTCATCAATTATTAGAGTTCATCAGTAGATATTGCAAGTTCTAAATAAATAATTAATATAATTAATTAAATATAAATTTTAATATAGAGTTGGAAAATAAGAAATGGCACTTTTTTATTTACAGATTTTTCAAACATATTATGAGTTTTGAATATCAAAATATAAATAAAATAAATTAAAATATTCATAGAATATAACAATATATATATTTATATATCTATCTGTATTTGTTATTATTTTTGATTTGAAAATTTAGTGTTAAATTTACTCATAGTTAAACCAAAGAGTAATTATCAGAAGTGTGATATTTGAGTATCATTCAAATACAATAGCAAACCCTTTAAAATATGTTAAAGTTTATAAGCAGTTTATAAAGATAATATTTTATTTAAATTTATAGTTTATTCCTGGATTTGTCACTTTAAAGCTAGAAGAAAAATTATCCAAGATTTGTCAAAATCTAACTGGTTAATTTCTATCATTATTTGTCTATTATCAAAAAAAGAATTAAATTGAAAACCACCATCTTATTCCACAAAAAAATTATCAAAATATTATAAAATTAATTATATAATTGTATTATATATATTAAAATTTAAACTTGGTTTAATTAAGAAAAATATAAAATAGATACCTTATTCTTTAACATAAGTTGAAAAGAAATTTAAGGTAGCTATAGTTATAATAAACTTATCAATGTATAATCAAAAATCTAAGTTTTTATATTATATCATTATAGTTGATGAATCTTAGATTCTTTTGTATATTTCTTTATTTAAACACAAATCAAAATTTAGAGTTTAGCTAAAACAAACCCTTTTATAAATTTGAATAAAAAAGCATTGTATTTATAAAAGAATATTAATTGTTAGTGAATTGTAATAATATAAGGGGTTCTAATTTAATTTTTAAAAGTTTAGTTAATTATACACTATATAATTTTCTAAATAAAGTAATTTTTAAGTGGTGTTTTTAATTGAATTAAGAATACTAATTATTTTAAATAATAGTTTGTAAAATACATTAAGTTAAAGCTATAAAAAATTCTCTTAATAAAAACAATTGGCAAAAGCTACCACATCTAATATATTCACTAGACTATAATTTATATAATTATACTTGCTTTAAACAATTTAAAAAATAGGCTTACAAGAAAGTAAGTTTCAAAAGATAAATTAACCAGTGTTGCAAAATATTAAATTTAAGTCATAAATAAAAAGGGCTATTGTTTAGGTATTAGGAACTTGCCAAAGATATGGCAAAAAGTTATTGATAATAAAAGAGTGTGTTAATTTTATAATATATTTATTTTATTGTAATTTATATAAACAAATTGTATTTAAAATTAACTTGTAAAAAGTGCCATCACTTAATTTCTGACTCTGTATCTAAAATTTCATATCTAATATCATTAAATTCATTGGTTTAAATTTTAAATAGATACAAATAATGCTGTTTAATTTTATACTTGTTTTATAAATTTCAAATGCTTTGAGTAGTTTTTAAAAAAGAAACCTTCTTAATATGGAGAAAATATTCTATAATTCAACAAGTATATGGAAATTGGTATTAACTTGAAAAATTATCTGTTAATAAATTTTTGATTACAATTAAATACTGAATTCAATATTCGAATGTCCCCAAATAAAGTATAATTCACCACTAGTTAAAATGGAAGTTTAATATAAAATTATGGATTGATTCTTATTACTAATGAAAATGCTATAATTTATGAGTTTTCGAAATATAAGTTATAAATTTTAAGCTTGAAAATATATTTTTAAATGAAGTATCCAAGCTTATTACTTGATGATAATATTTTCTTAAATTATATAATAAATATTGTATTTAACCATTATAACAATTAATTTATTTTATTTATTCAACAACAACAGACCATTCATGGGGGATTTCACCATTTTGTATACTTAAAATGGTGTCGTTGAAGCGAGCGGTAATGGGTCCAGCTTGACTGTTGGGGTTCTTAGGATCTAAAGGAATTTGCAAGCTTTCGCCATTGTGGACGATTTCCTTAATGGGAGAAACAATACAAGCAGTACCAGATCCGAACATTTCTAGTAATCTATTCTCATTGAGAGCGCGTCTGATATCATGGATAGTGATAGGACGTTCTGAGACCTTGAATTCGCCCCAAGACTTAGCCAATTCTAAGATGGATTGACGAGTGACACCAGGAAGAATGGTACCATCGAGAGGAGGTGTGACGAGTTCAATTTCACCCTGTTCATTCTTCCAGTAAACGAAGCAGTTCATGGTACCAACTTCAGTTAAGTATTCTTCAGGACCGAAAAGCCACAAGTTTTGGGCGCAGTTTTGGCCAATGGCATGGATTTGAGGTTTGATACCGGGAGCGTAGTTGCCGCCAATCTTAGCATTACCAGTACCACCTGGCCAGGCACGGATGAACGATGAAGTAGCTAAGAGGGACACGGCCTTAAAACCTGTCTTGTAGTAGGGACCGACTGGGGAAGTGATGACGAATAATTTGGCTCTGTTGGAAGGGGCAACACCAATAAATTCTTGAGTACCAATCAAAGTAGGACGAATATAGAGAGAGTATCCCTTCTCGCTGGGAATCCAACGTTCATCCAATTTGACCAATTTTTTAATGGATTCAATTAATTGTTCACTGTCGAAAGTGGGCAAAGCAATACGTTCAGCAGAGCGATTGAGACGGGCCATATTCAAATCAGGGCGGAAGAGTCTGATTTCACCTTTAGCACCTTTGTAGGCTTTCATACCTTCGAAACAGCAGAAGGCGTAATGGAAAACAGAAGAACTGGGGTCCAAAACGAGAGGTTGATAGGGCTTAATTTCTGGATTGATCCAACCCTTGTCGCTTTGCCAGTCGACGGTGTACATATGATCAGCGAAGGCATGACCGAATACCAAGTCTTTGTTGGGAATAAGTGGCTTGGGATTGGTGGTCTTGGTAATTTTGAGATCAGCCACCTAAATATTGAAAATTAAATGAGTAAATTGTAATATTCAATACGATGGTTGAATGCTTATGTAGATATAATAATTACATAGTTATGAAAGTGTAGGAAATACTGTAATTTAATCATTGAATAAATTCAATATAAAAAGATGATATCTCCATTTAATAGTTGATTTTATCATGTAAAATGTATTAATATATATTAATATGAAAAAATTCAATGGTAGATCTGAAATGTCTAGCTGCAACTGATCTTTCACAATGAGAAATAATCATGGTAATTTAAAATGGAAAAGCTTAGATTCGAAATCGAATTTCAATAGTCTATTGAGTTGTTATATATAGAAAGTCTTAAAGCAATAACAGTTTGAATAAAACTAAAAAGTGTCAATAAACTAATTGAAAATTAAAGATCACTTACACTTAAAGGTCTCAGATTAGCAGTGGAAGAGTAAAAAGCTTTACTAGAGCTAAAAAATTTGAGTAAATAAGTACTACGTCTTAATAAACCCATTGTCATCGAGTTAATATGTATATACTATAACAAATATTTAAAAGAATGATAATTTAATTATAATATATTTTTGAATATAAAAATTGACCCAATGTTAAGTACTAAAATTCATTTATATATTATCGACTGCTATTTGACAAGTCACATGATTCCCCCATGATATTGGATTGTAATTTCATATTTTTTCCTTTTTATCATTCGATTTTATTTTAAAATACTCATTTTTAACTAATCATTTTCTTTTATTTTCTATATAAGCCAATATAATTGTAGAGTTACATGTTGTGCATTTAATGTAATTTCCTTTTAGCGGCTATATTAAATTTCTTATATTGCTATATGGAAATTTTTTATTTTATATGATTATTTAACCGCTGTATATTTTGAAAATAAAATGGCTGAAATTCAATAATCTGTTTATTTATTCTTATTTTAAATAATCTTTTATTTGTGACTTGATTATAAAGTATTTATACTATATCAAAATATAATATCAACTTAATCTTAGGAAATTAGTCACGACTACTATTAATCAAAAAGATATTCCTTCTCATTCTAATAATTGGAAAAAGTCTGCCATATCCAATTGTCTAAAAATTGGTAATCAGTTGTCGGTTTAATATTATGCTAATTAATGTTGATAATTTTGGTGAGTTGATTATCCAGTTTCCTAATCGGATTCTACAGAGTAATATTATTTTAATGACATCAATTGATATTTTATCCGCCTTTCTATTCTTATGACAATACTGTCGAAAGAATAAAGGATAAAATATAAGCTCGTGATAGCTGGCTGAACTGTTAATCAATAACACTCCAAGAATACAATAAATCCATGATTGGGAATATCATAGTTGTTGAGATGATGAACCTTGAGTCGGGATAATTGAAATTGGATACTTATGGCCAATTACAGTTTATATTGGCTTCAATTCAAACTTTATTTAAAAGCATGAATTATAGATAATAATTTGATTTCATTCATATAAATATTTTATAAATTATGATTTTTTACAAATTTCAAAATATTAGCAATATCTATACAATTTTCCTGAATTCCCAAATAAACGAGTTCCAAATTTAGAAATTACAAATCACGTTATTTTAGTATACAAATGCTTAATGAAAAAGAAGAATCTTTCACATTTTTTATTGATATTGAAATTAATTAATGTTAATTTAATGAAAATGTCTTCGTTATGTTTAAATATAAAGAATATATGAGCAGTTGAAATATTTTGATAATTGAAATATCTATAATTAGACTATTCATTGAAATTCTATATAATTCATGGGTAAATAGTAAATAATTTGGAAATATGTTTTTAATAATATTTGAGTTTTATCGAAATAATATGAATGCTTCATTTTTGCGAATATTGTCATAAAAAGTTTATATGTCTTGTTGTATAATACTCATTAGTATATAATTTAAAAATCAAATCCTTGATCTTGTATCTATTTTATCCTTACATTATAACCAATTAAAACTAGTTGAATATTTAGTATTATAACAAGAAATATTAAATAATTATAAAATATTTATACATTTAATAGAATGTATTGTTAATAATCTAAATATAGATTTGTCTATGATTTAAATATTTTTAAAATTAGTCTAAACTAATTTCTAATTATTCATTTACAATATAAAAATTTGAATAAATATGATGTAAATTTCGGAAAAATATTGAATTATAATATTCCTCAATATCAAAACCAGTTAATATTATTGATTAAAATATTTGAAAAAAAAATTTTTTTACATTCAAATATAATATGTTTAAATTATATAGCTAACAAAGTTATCTTTCAATAATATTGTATCATGGCTGATACAGTATTATCACCAATATTTATATAATTAAATGGTATATTTTGAAGTACGAAAATTGATTACTTAGTAATTTATAATGTGTATGACTAGAATTTTTCAATATAAAAATAGTTAATATTGCAAATAAGATCAATGTTTAATTAATTTTACAAATATGAATTAAAAGCATTTATATTGGTGGAATTGTAAATTCTTAATAATATTAATATTCACTATTAAATTCAAAGTTATCCAATATAAACTGAGATTTTAACAGAAATGATTTTAAAATTTTAATTTTAACCAATTTGGACGATAAAATTAATCAAAACTTAAATTACAATATGTAAACTATAAATTAATTAGCAATAAAAATAATGCCTGAAAATATGTATTTTACGATTGGGATGTATATTAAAATTTAATGTTTTTATATAAACTATTTATAAGTTAAAATTGTTTTTAAAATTATATCAATATAACCCAAATATATATAATAATGTTAATTGAATTTTCATATCAAATCGAAGTGGCCTATATTTTGATAATTATTTGAATGTTTTAATCTATAAATTTATCACATTTTGTATCATCAAGCGAATCGAGAAATATACATGTCTATTTTGATCAATTCTGTTAATATCTAGTTCCACATTACTATTAGTCGTTTACAATTCAATATAGTAAAATTTTTTAATATCAGTTTAATAATAAATCATAATGGGAGCATGGGAAATTAAAATTGGGTATTGTGCATAGCTTATAATAGAATATTGAATGAATATAAATTGCTTTATTCCAATAGATTATAATATGAATTTTAGTATATATCTATACCAGAGAATCAATATATTGACATTACCACGGATATATACTTTACCAGATAAAAATTTACAAAAGATCACCTGCTTTAAAGTCCATTAAGTGACAAATTACATATGATTTGATTAACATTGAAATTATAAATGAAAAATTCAATGTTTCAATTTGAGACTGTTCCTAAAAATACACTCAATTTTAAAAATCCCATGAATTGGTGAAATGTAAAAAATATAATATTAATAATAATGAACAATTATTAGCATTCAACTCTGTGTTAATAATCAGTTAATCAAAAATTATTAATATAATGTTAGGTAATTAACATTAATTCAAATATTCGAATATAAATTGAACATTACATAGTTAATTTAATTCAATCTAATTTCAGCCACTTAAAAAGATATATATGGAATCA
This sequence comes from Conidiobolus incongruus B7586, assembly GCA_000697335.1. Lineage (NCBI taxonomy): Eukaryota > Fungi > Entomophthoromycota > Entomophthoromycetes > Entomophthorales > Conidiobolaceae > Conidiobolus > Conidiobolus incongruus. The sequence continues at coordinate 59,660 of JNEM01014771.1, read as the reverse complement.
AGCTATTAACCATTCTAAGGTACATTGTAGTTATATAATTATTTAAATATGAATGGATATATATTTAAGCATAGATTTTAGAGATCTAATTTTTCCACAACTCAATTAAATTTATTTAAATTATCTCCTACCTTTCTTAATTACAAACTCCAGCAAGTCAATGACGAACTCGTAATTAATGACACTCTCAAGGTCAACAAGAGCTGGCTACGTGATCATTGCAAATGTGAAAAGTGTATCCATCCAAGCAACCAGCAAAAGTTGCATTCATCCTGCAATGTCCACACTAATCCTACTATTGATCACATGAGCGTTAGTCACAACCAATTGAAAATCATATGGGCCCCTAATTCCATCCATCACCGCAATGAAGCCCATGAAAGTATATACGACTTGGAGTGGGTTAAAAATTATTTTAATGATGACTATGAACATGATCCATTCATTGCTAAAGGATCTGCTAAATCCTGGGATGCTAGTATTCTCCCTGTCAAAGATATTTATCTATCTTATGAAGAATTCATGGGCGATCGTCAAATTTGGGGCAAAGCCATTAATTACTTAGCTCAGTATGGCTTATGCTTCATTCGAGGTGTTCCTCTCAAACAAGAAAGCGTCATAGAAGTAGGCTCCCAAATTGGTAACATCATGAATACCTTTTATGGCCTTAGCTGGAATGTCAAGAGCGAAGCTAATGCCAAAAATATTGCATATACGTCTCTTGATTTAGGTCTCCATATGGATCTATTATACTTTGAAAGTCCCCCAGGTATTCAATTGTTACACTGCTTGACCAACGAAGCTCAAGGCGGTGATAGTTTGTTCGTTGACGGATATCGTGCCATTGAATATGTTAAAAAGCACCATCCTGAATCCTTTGAGATCTTGCAATCCGTTCCAATTCCCTTTCATTACCTCAATGACGGTCGTTACTATCGTTACACTCGGCCCACAATCAAATCTAACCCCAACGAGCACTACGACCTATTCTTTGCACCTCCATTTCAGGGACCTATTGTACCTCTCAAAGATATCCCTCTCTCCAAGCTCTACAAGGCACTGAGTCAATTCTCTGAAGCACTTCACCAACCAAAGAATCTCTATCAAGTTAAAATGAGTCCAGGAGACTGTGTCCTCTTCGCCAATCGTCGTGTTTTGCACGGGCGTACCGAGTTCGATCCAAGCACTAGCGATAGATGGTTGAAGGGGGCGTATGTCAGTTGGGACGATTTCAAAAACAAGTTCAGAACATTGCATTATCAAAATTAAATACAATTAATTCAAATCAAAATCCTTTATTTATTCAATTTTTATTAAATATACAGTAATATAGTTTTTCAATGATAATAAAATATGAAAATATTTATAAAATTTTAAAAATAGGTATAATTTATATTTGATATTGAAATGAAAATAGTTAAAATTAGCTATATTCGATAGAATGAAGTAATGGTATTATATATAAAATATTATGAAAAATGTATGAGATAAAATAGTAGCAAATTGCAGAGTTAAATATAGATTTAATTAATGTCAATAAAGGTAAAAGAGAATTAAAAAAATATAAAATATGGATTAAATATTCATTTGATTATTTAAATTAATTTAGATTTTGTTCAGTCAAGCCGTTGTAGTATAGTGGTAGTACGAAGCGTTGTGGCCGCTCAGACCGCGGTTCGATTCCGCGCAACGGCATAATCCTTTACTTTTCTAGAGTTATATTTATTCGGATTTTTTTTATATTTTACTCTCTATTACTTTTCTCTAATTTTCTCAATTTATTCATCAATCTGAAAATAATTTTATTTTATATATTCATATCATTTTATTATAAATACTATTTGATTTGTATAATTCATTGTATCATTCAATGTTTTATGTTTTTAAATTCTAAAAAATTATTTAAATGATAAGAAATGATGTATAAAATGCTATCAGAATGGGTTATACTTGCTAATCACTTCTAATTAATCATCTAACTAGTAAATTAATATTGACAAACTTTAGAGTTTAATCAACAACAACAAAAAATTCATAAGAAATCCTGCCACATTATATGTTTATGGTAGTGTTATTAAATCTTGTAGCAATAGGTCTAGCTTGACTATCTGGATTATCAGGGTCCAAAGGAATTTGCAAGCTTTTGCCATTGTAAATAATGTCTTTAATTGGAGAAACAATGTAGACTATTCCTGATCTAAATATATCTAGCAGTCTCTTCTTATTTATAGTATGTTTAATATTGTGGATAGTAACAAAGTGCTGTTATACTTCAAATTCACCCTAAAACTTAATTAATTCCAAGGTTAATTATTATGTAACACTTGGTAGAATAATATTACTTTGTAATTTAAATAATGGGAATTTTTTGTGATTGAAAAAAAATAAATATTTTAATATATAAAAAGTAATAATAAATATATATTATAAAATTAATAATTTTTTTATTTCTAATAACTTTTTGTTATATTTTTAGTAAAGATTTAATATCTAAAAAATAATTTTTTTATTAAAGATTAAAATTTAATATTTTATAAACTAATTAAATTTTTCTATAGAAATTTTTTTTCTTGTAAGCTAGTTTTTTAATTACTTAAAACAGTTATAATTACATAAGTTATAATCTAAAGAATATATTAGATATAGTAGTTTTTTTTTAGTTATTTTTAATTAAAAAGTTTTTTATAATTTTAGTATTTTATAATTATATAAAATAATGAGTATTTTTAAATTATATTAAGAATACTAATTAAAAATAGTTTTATTTAGAAAAATATAAAGTTTATTATTAATTAATTTTCTTTTAAGAATTAAATAAAAATAATATATGTTATTATAATTTATTATAATAATTAACATTTATTTATTAATAAAGTATTTATTTTAAGGAATTTATAAAGGGGGTTAATTTAATTTAACATTTTAATTTATATTTTAACAAAAAATTTTATAAAAAAATTAAAATTCATTAATTATAATAATTTATTATAAAAGCTTTAGTTTTTAACTATACTTTAATAAGTTTTATTTAACAATAGCTATTTTAACTTTTTTTTAAGTTTTAGTTAAATTATAAGATATTTATTTTATATTTTTATTAATTAATTTTAATTTAAAGTTTAATATATATAAAATACTTATGTAACTAATATTAAAGTATCTTAATAATTTTTAAATTAAAATAAAAAGTTGTTTTTTAATATATTTTTTTATTTTATTAATAATTAAAAAAGTAATTATTAAAATTAATCTTTTAGATTTTAATAAATTTTAAGTAATCTTTTTTAACTTTAAAATAATTTACCTAATAATAAATTGTTGATTTAGATAATATTTTATTATTAAAAGCTACTTGTAAATTTTAAATGATTTTAAAGGGTTTGTGGTTAAGTTTTATTAATACTAAAATAAAAAACTTTTAATGATTATTATTTGGTTTAAATATAATTAAATTAAACAACCAATTTTAAAAAATTAATTTTTTAATCAAAAAAATTATTATATATATATATAATTCAAAACTATTTATTTTCTTATTTGTTTTGTATATATTTTTTTATTTGAAATTAATAATATGTTTGAAAAATTAGAAATTAAAAAATTTCCCATTTCTTCAATTCTATGGTAATACCATTGAGAGGAGGTATGGCAAGTTCAAGTTCACCTTCTTCATTCTTCCAGTAAATGAAGCAGTTCATAGCACCTACTTTTGTCAAATATTCTTCAGGGCCAAACAGCCACAAGTACTGAGCACAATTCTATTGGTTGATGTGAATTTGGGGTTTGATACCAGGAGCATAGTTACCACCAACCTTGGTATTACCAGTACCATCTGGCCAGGCACAGATGTATGTTGAAATAGCCAAAAGAGATACAGCCTTGAATCCAGTATTGAAACAAGGACCTACTGAAAAAAAAGACAAACAATTTAGCCTTATTGGAGGGAGTAACACCAATATATTCTTGAGTACTGATCAAAGTGGTACGAATATAGAGGGAGTATCCTTTTTTGCTAGAGATCGAACGTTCTTCCAATTTTACCAGTTTTTTAATTCATTCAATTAATTGATCACCGTCAAAGGCAGGTAGAGCGATACGTTCAGCGGAGCAATTAAGGCGTGACATATTCAAATCGGGGCGAAAGGGTCTTATTTCACCATTCACTCCCCTGTAAGCTTTCATATCCTCAAAGCAATTGAACGCATAGTGAAAGACAATTGAACTGAGATCGAGGACGAGAGGTTAGTAAGGTTTAATTTCTGGGTTGGACAATCCTTTCTCACTATGCCAATCTACTTCGAACATGTGGTCAGAGAAGGAATCCGCAAAGAGTAATTCTTGGTTATGTTTAAGTGGTTTAGGATTAGTAGTTTTTGTAATTTTGAGATCAGCAGTCTATTTGTTTAAGATTCAATTAGTAAATCGTTGAAGATCGTATGAATGAAAATGTTATTAAAAGAAGAAGATATATGACTATGACTAAATTATTCAGATATATAAATGCAAATTGATTTTTATTGTAGATCAAGGAATTATTCTCAGTGTTATTAAAAATGATAAAGTATAGAATAATCAAATCTTTATCGAATTCTTACATATATAGATTAAAATTTAGAGGATCTAAAATACATTTTGAGTAAGTCATTAAATTGAAAAAATACAATATAATACAAAACACTAAATTTGAATTACTTACATTCAAAGGGTCTCAGTTCAGAATTTGTATGATTAGCTACTTGTTCACTAGAATATTTTAAATTGTTGTTATTTTCATTTGCTGAACCCATTATAATCAAAATTAATTATATGTATTTAATACTATAAATGACTTGTGATTGATTGTTAGTATATATTTAATGTAAAGAGTGGTGGATGCCATCAATTTCAACTGAATTTAGATAAGGTCGACAATTTAGTTAAGATCAGTCACATTTGATCATCAAATCAATTGAATTTGGATTTTTTAGGATTTTTGAATATTGTACTTGAAAGATTATATTTTATCAAATTAGTTTTATTAAAAGCTGTTATATTTTGCTATTATTTTAATTGTGGGATGTGAATGGAATTTGGACTTAGTTGTAATTGTACTTGAGCCAAGGATAAGTTCCAAATAAGTTGAAAAAATGCAATAATAAAGCCTTTGAAAAATATATTGAAAAGAGTTTAATTTGGATCCATGTACTAAAATTATCTAACAATATTCAAACTACCTAACAAAAATAACTTAAGAAAAATCACAAGAATATACAACCCTATGATGAGAAAATTCAGAAACCCTGCACTATCATCATCACATTTTGATTTATCCACCTTGATCTTTGAGGATTCAGATAATTTTTTAAAACCATTGTTGTCTATAAAAATATTGACTATAATAATCTAATCAATATCTTTCAAATATATAGGTATATATATGTATATAACAATATATTTAAAAGTAACCACATTGATAAATTATATAAATTATACAAAATTTAATAAATTCTTTCAATTTCTACATAAAAATATTTTAATTAATATGAAATTCCTGTTCCTAAGAATATAAATATTAACCAAGTTTATAAACAATTTTGTTGATTGACAAGTATATGTAAGAATAATTTAAAGTTGCAATATTAGTTAAATAAAACGAAATTAAATTAATCATCCATTTATAAGATTTGATATTATTCTACTTAATATTTAATGAAAATATAAAATGTAAACTGCAATAATTACAATGTGATGATTTTTGGTATAATGTAATTATTTGAAACGAAAGTTCATCTTGAGATAGCTAAAGATGTATTTGAAATAATATAATCATATATAATATTGACATACAACATAAGTACATGATTTAATTATAATAAATGTAAATTTCATTTATTTTCCTAATTTCAGTTTATACACATTTCATTTGATTCTATATTTGTCATAATAATCTTGTATTTATTTTATCACAATTAAGAATAGTATAAATGTACTACTTTAATTATGAAATAAAGTATAATTAACATTGAATTATTGAATAATATCTTGGTTGATGATAATATATATTTTAGTAATTAATATATTTAAAATAATACAAAAATAACTAATTATTATATATGAGAATAATTAATTTATAGGTTGATTTAGTTTATAAAGACTATTGATTATAACCTAAAAATTATAAAAATGCTCAATAATTAAGTTTAATACAATGATATAAGTTTTATTGTATTTAACATTTGTTATTGTTGTTCATTAGCAATAACCTAATAATCAATTCACTAATATTAAATTTTATACATGTTTCAAGTAACTAAATCTATTGATATTATCTAAGGAATGGAAATTAGTATATTTTATTTTAATGATATGGAATATATTATCAAGTGTCAAGAAAAAAGTGAAGATAAATGCTTTATTTCTGATTTTGAACTAATATCAAAATTTATAATAAATATTCAAAAAAGATTGATGTTTTTTCTGTTTAACTGATATGATATTGGATAATGATAGCTTATTTATTGGCACTTTTTGCCTCTTACATTTCAAGAATAAATTAAAATCTGATTCATTGAACCTATACATATTGGTTTCAATAAATAATCAAAAGGTTAAAAATAAAGAAAAAATTCAAGAAATTGATAATTTTATTAGTTTAATGAGATCAAAGCTATTAATTATTATTTGATCAAACTTGTATTGATTTGAGTAATTAAAACAGATATATGTCCAAAGTTGATGTGTAAATGTATAATAGTGAGAATTATATTTTACTATAATATTCATCTATGAATAAAATAATTAAATGATATTTATTAAAAACAGTGATAACATTAGATCTACACATATAATATTAAGTACAGTATTAACCAGTTGAGAGGTCAAATTATTCAGTTTGTCTTCTTTTAAAGGGGAGAGCTTTGTGATCCTTATTAGCGTTGCGTTTCCTCCTCTTCTCCAACAATTTATCGATATTAACTTTATCCTTCATTTCGTTGAATTTCTTAGTTAGTTCAATTTGTTTGATATGAGCTAAATAGTAACATTAGTTATAAAATTATGAAATTGTGAGATATTAATATTACATTTCTTTAAGAAGAAAGGTTTCTTCCCTTGTTTAATTAATTTCATTTCATTCTTACGTAACTCTCTCTTTAGCTTTTGTTTTTCTTCCCTTTGTTTTTCAATATTTTGTTTTGATAGCTACATGATAATATTAATAAAACAGCTTTTCAATAACCAATGATATTATATTTACTTCAGCTTCCAATTTTTTCTTCAATTCACTCTTCAATTGAGCATCTTTAGTCTTATTTACTTCCTTTCTCAATTCTTTCAACTCTTGTTTTTTGATCTCATCCACGAATGCATAACTCTTTTTAAATAAATCTTCGTTAAATTTTCCTGATATATGTTCAAAACGGGGATCTCTATTGGTCTGAATTGCAAAATTATTAATTTATATCACATAATTTTTGTATCATTGATATTTACTTTTTTGGGTACTTCAACAACTTGTCTCAACCTACTAACTGGTTTTTTGGCACTCATAAATGTGGGTCTAATTTAAATAATTAATAATTCAATTTTATCATTGATATTTTTTCGGTTGAATTACTCTTTTTTAGATTGTTTAGTTTTAGTGGTCGTATTTAAACTCATTTTAAATTAAAATTATTTAGGTTATATTCAAGTTTAAATAGATATTTAAAAATTAAAACTGAAAAGCTATATTAAACGAATTTGAATTTATTCAGATATATTTATATGATATAATTTTTTGAATTTTATTTATGGGATAAAGGCTTCATTTTATTGCTTGATTGATAAATCAGAAATAAACAAATCATTTCTGATTTTTGATCAATAAAAATATTATATTATAGCGGATATATTGAAAGTTAATTGATCATAAATATAGTTTGTTATATCATTTTTCATTTTTGAATACAGTATTTTGGTTATCTATTTGTCTAATTAATTTTTTTCACAAATGATATATTAAGGAAATAAAAACTACAATTTGATTAATATATATTATTGATATTTGATAATAAGTTTGTCGAATATAATGGTGACAACACTAATTCAATGATGAGGCAAAATGATTTATTTAATTGAATTAAAATTTACAACTTAATATTTATCCTCTGAGATTGGGCACGGGAGTGGGCTTAGTTTGGAAGATTTGCTCAATTTCTTCAAGGATTTCAGGAGTTAATTTATCAACAATATCAAGAGACTTCAAGTTATCTTCAAGTTGTTCAACTTTAGAAGCACCAGTAATGACAGTGGAGACATTGGGGTTCTTGACACACCAAGCAATGGATAATTGTGCAAGGGTACAACCAAGTTTCTCAGCAATTGGAGCTAATTTACGAACCTTTTCAATCTTGGCTTGTCCTTCGGGTGTATTATGTTGAGCAGCAAGAATAGTGGCATCTCCTTTCTTAGCACTTAAACGACTTCCTTCAGGAATGCCATTGTTGTACTTACCAGTCAAAAGACCAGAGGCAAGAGGACTCCAGATAGTGGTTCCCAAACCAAAGTTTTCGAAGATGGGAAGGTATTCTTTTTCCATCTTTTCTCTTTCGAATAAGTTGTATTGGGGTTGTTCCATAACGGGGCCTTCTAAACCTAATCTTTGGGCAATAGTGTGAGCTTCAGTGATTTGTTGAGCACTCCATTCACTGGTACCCCAGTAGAAAGCTTTTCCTTGACTAATCAAGAAGTTGAATCCACGAACGACTTCTTCCATAGGAACTTCAGGATCAGGACGATGAGCAAAGATCAAATCGACATAATCCAATTGAAGACGTTTTAAACTGGCATTAGCACCTTCAATCAAGTGTTTTTTGGATAAGCCATTGGCATTAGGACCCCAACCTCCAGTACCGAAGAAAATCTTAGTAGCAACAACGATGTCTTCACGCTTGAAACCATTGTTCTTGATAGCTTGACCCATGACAATTTCGCTTTGACCATGAGCGTAAACTTCAGCATTATCGAAGAAATTAATACCATTGTCAAAAGCAGCCTTCATTAATTTATCAGTCAAAGCTGCAGAAGATATATTAGATTCAATCGTAGTATTTTAGAATATTATATTGCTTACCTTGATCGACAGTGTTACCAACGGTCAACCTAAAACAAGAAATATTATGATTAATATGATAATGGATATTATTAATAATAGTATGAATTACCATCCACCAAAGGAGAGGACTGAAACCTTGAGACCACTACGTCCCAATCTGCGATAAATCATTTTGGTCATTTTTATTGAATATTTTGTTGTTGAATTTTAATTAATTATTATTGTATTCAGGTGACCCAACTCACGCTTTTATAACTGCATTCAAATTAAATGGGAAATGATTTCATACCAATACAAACTCTTTGAGGTTCGATTACTAATTTGTCCCCGAATAAGTTTCATGTATCGTGCTAATGTCATCTATCCAAACATCCTTTAATTGAATTTCCTTTGGATATTGTAATAAACTTGTATATTCTGGATTCAAACGTGTTTAAATTTTAATGCAGAATTATATCCTAAATTATTTTTTTAAATGTTCTGATCAGTTTAATATTGTTGAAACCGATAATTTTGATTCTATCATATTTCGTTTTTGGATTATATTTCAAATACATTAACCAATTATTGAATTAAGAAATTTTATCAATAAGAAATATAATAAAAATAGATAAGATCTGATTCAAAAAATGTGAATCCTCAATCAACGAAAAAATCACAAATTATATTTAACTATGATTTTAATAATGTAATATTTACTTACAATTTTTTAACTTTTGAAACTTTATTTTCTCATAAATAAATATGCATTCCAACCGCAGATTAAATTTATGAATTCGATCCATTCACAAAATAAATTTCAAATTTTGAAATTAAAGGTTAACCAGTTTGGATTAGATTTAAACCTGTATCTGATTAAAACGAATAGTGTTTGAATAGTAGAAAATTTGTAAATCTAGATAAAGTTTGTCAAAAATTAAATTCAACAAATGAAATCTATTAATAATCAATGATTATTATTAAATATCTTTAAAAAAGTGATAAAAATATATTTTAAAATATTTGGTAAATTAAAGGATAATAGTGCTTGGTATCAATAATTTCAATTCAAGGAAAATTTGAATTGTGCACACATTTTTGATATTGTATAACACACTCTAACATGGATCATAATTAGTTCTAATTAAAGTTCAACTTGATAAAAAGAATATTATTACATGTATGCTGATATATGTACATGCCTAATGTTTATCATTTATTTTGATATATTCAGTATATATTATTTTTGATAAAAAGTGACTATATATATTGAAATTCATTTTCAAAAATCAAATGATTATAAGTTGATATAGAGTATCATAAAAGTTTTTATCATTGTTCTGCTATATCAATCATATTTATTCTTATTCTATTAAATTTAGTATTTTCATATAATATTTTGCAGCAAAATGTTTCTATTTCAAAAATTATTTGATTTATTTTGATATCATTATAAATAATATTTTTATAATAAACAAATAATTCTAATTATAATTTTGATATGATATTATTTGTATTCAATTATTTTACTATTTTTTGATATTAATATATATTAATCAATTTTTCTAAATTTTTTTAATATTGAAATATTTAAGATAAAATAACTAATATTGGTATTTTATATAATTATTAAATAACTATTATTATAGTTTTATAAGGTATTTTTATTATTAATAATTATACATATATATTAAATTTTAAAAGTGAGTCATAAAATCAAAAACACTTATATTTTTACTAATAACTTGATTATTATTTAATGAAATAAACTTAAATTAAATAATTAAAATCTACTATATTTATTAATTATATATATCATTTAATGATGATATTTAGTTATTAATTGGCTAAAATATAAACCTTTAAATTTTACCTAAGGTGAGTTATAAATTTATAAGTTTTTAGTGATAAAAAAAATTAAAACCTAGTGTATTTATTTTTAGCTTTTCTAACTTCTTTAAGTTTATAGGGTATAGAATCAACTAACTTCTTATATTAAAAAGGGTTAATCTTATTCTATGTTTCTTAAATATATTTCTAAAGTTAATTTAAATCTTTTACTAAGGGGAAAACTTTAATAGCTTTTTTTAACTAATCCCAAAGGTGTTTAATTAAATTAAGGTTAAAAAATTAAAAAAACTACTTTATAACTGTTATCTTGTTATTTTTAAGTTATTTAGTAATAAAAGCTATAGTATAACAAGAAGTATTATTTTACTAGAAAATAATATTAGATTTATTTAACCTATATTATTCAATGGTTTTTTTTAATTTATTATTTAGAATATTTTAGTATATTTTAATATTAATTCTTTTGTTAGCTTTATAAAAATATTTTACACTTAAAAACAACATATATCCTTAAATAATAATTAACCTACTATTATACTTTTAGGTAAAATTAATATAATAGTTATAAAATAGTTTTGTATCTTTTTTAAAGTTTCTAGTTTTTTTATTAGATTTACTAAAATATATTTTTATTTTATTAAATTAAATAACCTTACTCTAATTAGTTTTAATTTAATATTAATAGCAATATTTAAACTCTTACTTAACTTTATAATAAGATTTTTTTAGTTAGGGGTGTTTTTTCTTAAAGTGTAAGTAGTATCTATGTTAATATAAAACACATATAATAATATTAATGCTAACTAATATTTTTATATAGTTTTATAATTCCTGTTATATTTCTATAGTAATACTTTATTTACTTATACTAACTAACTTATAAATATACTTCTTATCATATTTATTTATAATTTTAACATACCTTAAGTTTAAGTTTAAATGTTTTTTTATTACTATTCTTAATAGCTTTAACTATAATAAACTAACTAACACTAGTAATTCTAATAATATCACAAGTTAATTTACCTTTTTTATAAAGTTAATTAATATATAAATAGATTTTTTTAGAGAGGGATTTAGGTATAATAATACTAATAAAAAAATTTAATATATCTATAAAATATTATATAAAATAATAACAAAAAGAGAAAAAAGATATAGTTATATATATTAACCTACAAAAGTAAATTATAAAATCAAAAACACCTATATTTTTACTAATAACTTAATTAATATTTAATAAAATAAACTTAAATTAAATAATTAAAATCTATTATATTTATTAGTTATATATATTATTAAATGATGATACTTAACTATTAATTGGTTAAAATATAAACCTTTAAATTTTACCTAAAGTAAATTATAAATTTATAGGTTTTTAATGATAAAAAAAATTAAAATTTAATGTATCTACCTTTAGCTTTTCTAACTTCTTTAAGTTTATAGGGTATAGAATCAACTAACTTCTTACACTAAGAAGGGTTAATCTTGTTCTATACCTCTTAAACATATTTCTAAAGTTGATTTAAATTTTTTACTGGGGGGAAAGCTTTAATAACTTTTTTTAACTAATCCTAAAGGTATTTAATTAGATTAAAGTTAGGAAATTGAAAAAGCTACTTCATAACTATTATCTTATTATTTTTAAGTTATTTGGTAGTAGAAGTTATAGTATAGCAAAAGGTATTATCTTGCTAAAAAATAACATTAGATTTGTTTAACCTATATTATTCAATGGTTTTTTTTAATTTATTGTTTAGAATACTTTAGTATATCTTAACATTAATTCCCTTATTAATTTTATAAAGATACCTTACACCTAAAAACAATATACATCCTTAAATAATAATTAACCCATTATTATACTTTTAGGTAAAATTAATATAATGGTTATAAAGTAGTTTTGTATTTTTTCTGAAGCATCTAGCTTTTCTATCAAATCTACTAAAGTATATTTTTGTTTCATTAAACTAAATAACCTTACTCTAATTAGTTTTAGTTTAATATCAATGGTAACATTTAAACTCCCACCTAGTTTTATAGTAGGATTTCTTTAGTTGGGGGTGTTTTTTCTTAAAGTGTAAGTGGTATCTATGTTAATATAAAATACATATAATAATATTAGTGTTAACTAATATTTTTGTATAGTTTTATAGTTCCTGCTATATTTCTACAGTAGTACTACACTTGCTTATATTAACTAACCTATAAATATACTTCTTATCATATTTATTTATAATTTTAACACACTTAAGTTTAAATTTAAATGTTTCTTTATTGCTATTTTTAACAACCTTAGCTATAATAAACTAGCTAACACTAGTAATTCTAACAATATCACAAGTTGATTTACTTTTTTTATAAAGTTGATTAATGTATAAGTAGATTCTTTTAGAAAGGGATTTAAGTATAATAATACTAATAAAAAAATTTAGTATATCTGTAAAATATTATATAAAATAATAGCAAAGAGAGAAAAAAGATATGGTTATATATTGTTAAATATATCCTTTAATCTTAAAAACCTGTAAATTTATAACTTACCTTGGTTAAATATTAAAGGTTAATATTTTTGCTAATAGTTTACTAAATATATTTAAATATTATTTATTATAGTATAACTATAAACACTAAAGCAAAATTATTGATATAGTTTAAAAAAAAGTTTAATATAAAGGTAATAAAATATAGAATATAATAATATAATATCAGAAGATAAATAAAGTTTGATTAATCTTTAAATTAAGGTAAATCATTAATATATTAAGATTTATATTAAATAGTGTTAATATACTATAATATTGATGAAATATAATTTTAATCTTAGAAATAATAAAAAAGATTAAAAATAATCAGAATTAAAAGATAAAGAGAAAAACTTAATTTATTAATTATATATATATATAATGGTAAAATACCAATAAAATATAAAAAAAATTAATATAAAATTAATATAATATTTTATATTATAAGATAATATAAAATATAATGTGTAAATATAAACAAAGTTTAATTAAGCTTTAAATTTGAATAAGTCACTAATATATTAAGATATATATTAGATAGTATTAATATATTATAATATTAATAAAATATAGTCTCAATTTTAAAAATAGTATAAAAGATAAAAAATAATAAAAGTTAAGAAAAAAAACCTAGTTTATTAAAATAATTCAATATTATATCTATAATTAATTAAATTATATAGAAATATATATAAAAATTTAAAAAATTAGTCTTTAATATTATTATAGAATTAAAGAAATGGGAAATTTTTTAATTTCTGATTTTTCAAACATATTATTAGTTTTAAATAAAAAAATATATACAAAACAAATAAGAAAATAAATAATTTTAAATTATATATATATATATATAATAACTTTTTTGATTAAAAAAATAATTTTTTAAAATTAATTGTTTAATTTAATCATATTTAAATTAAATAATAACTATCAAAAGTTTTTTAATTTAGTATCAATAAAACTTAACTATAAACCCTCTAAAATCATTTAAAATTTACAAGCAGCTTTTGGTAATAAAGCATTATCTAAATCAACAATTTATTACTAGGTAAATTATTTTAAAGCTAGGAAAGAAACTACCTAAACCTGCTAAAGTCTAAATGACTAATTTCAACTGTTATTCTTTTAATTGTTAAAAAAGTAAAAAAATATATTGAAAAACACCTTTTTATTTTAGCTAGAGAATTATCAAGATACTTTAATATTAGTCACATAAGTATTTTGTATATATTAAAGTATAAATTAAAATTAATTAATAAAAATATAAAATAGGTATCTTATAATTTAACTAAAACTTGAAAAAAAGCTAGAGTAGTTATTATTAAACAGAACTTACTAAGGTATAGCTAGAAACCAAGGCTTTTACAATGAATTATTATAATTAATAAATCTTAGATTCTTTTGTATAATCCTTTACTAAAACATAAATCAAAGTGTTGGATTAAGCTAAATCAACCCACTCTACAAATCTCTTTAAATAAATACTTTATTGATAAGCAAATGTTAATTGTTGTAATAAATTATAATAGCATATGATATTCTTATTTAGTTCCTAAAAGAAAATCAATTAATAGTAAACTTTATATTTTTTTTTAAATAAAACTATTTCTAATTGGTATTTTTAATATAATTTGAGAAGACCTATTATTTTGCATGATAATTGCAAAATACATAAATCTAAACTTGTAAAAAACTTTTTAATTAAAAATAACTGGAAAAAACTACCACATCTAGTATATTCCCTAGATTATAACCTATATGATTATAATTGTTTTAGGTAATTAAAAAACCAGCTTACAGAAAAGAAAATTTTTACAAGAAAATTTAATTAGTTTGTGAAATATCAAATTTCAGTCTTTAATAAAAAGAACTATTTTTTAGGTATTAGATTTTTGCTAAAAATATATCAAAAAGTTATTAGAAATAAAGGAAATTATTAATTTCATAATATATATTTATTTTTACTTTTTATATATTAAAATGTTTATTTTTTTTCAATCATAAAAAATTCCTATTATTTAAATTACAGAGTAATAATAATAGCAATAAAACTAATATAGTTTAAAATTAGGCTTAATATAATATTTATTTGATAAATTACTATATTAGTAAGAAATTTTTATTTAATTTTTATAAACAAATTAGTTAATATAGCTATATTGGATTCTGTATTAAATAGTATCAATATTATATAATATTAAAAGATATAATATTAATTTTAGGAATAGTAATAAAAACTAAAAAAAATAGTAAAAATTGAGAAGAAAAAAAAACCATATTTGTAAATTAAATCAATACTATTTATATAATTAGATTAACTTAAAAAATATAGTTTATTTATTTAATTTTAAGTTAAATCATTATATAAAATTATATATAAGAATTTTGAGAACTAGTTTATTAACAGCCTTTTACAGAATTATTGCTATATTATTAGTTTAAATTTTATAATATATAGTGAAATAAATATCAAATACTAATTATTTGGAACTTTAAAAGGTTCAATATTCTTTTCAATAACTGATATAACCAAAAAAACTCAAATCTTCAACTTTACAAAATTGACAAAAGTTAGAATATATTGGGTTTAAATTTCACAAATAATAAGCTCAAATTATATTAAATAGATATATAATAATATTTTATTATTTAAATAATATAAATAATGTAATAAATTATTTTGATTAGTTTTTAATATATTATAAATGGAATATTGAATAAAAAATTTATATAATAATTTATAATATTGTTGCATTTTTTAAAATATTAAATATTTAAATATATTTATTATACAATGAAAATTTATGAAATGGATAATATACTCAGTCAATGGTTAAAGAAATCTGTGGATTTTATATGTGGAGTTGTATAAGACAGCTTCAAAATAAATTCAAAAAATTATTTAAATAAAATCTTGTTTTTTTTTAAATTCTGATACAAATATTTCATACTACTCAAATGATACAAGCTCTCAAAAGTAATTGATATGCAATTATAATTATAGAATATATTTGATGCATATACCACTCTACAATTGTGTTTTTAAATACGCTATTATAAAATTTGATATGAATTATTATTCAATGAGGATATAATTAAGAAAATTTTTATTATAATTTAAGTTTTTTATGATTAGGAATCGAACTTAAGATGTATATATATATATAATTAGTTTTGAATAGCACTATATATTTGGGTGAATGAATAAAACATAATGTATATAACTACTTAAATATTAAATATGAGTGATTCTAATTAAGTTATTGCTTTTTTTGAAAGTGATCAAAACATAATAAACGGTTAATTTTTCTAATTTATTTGTTTAATATATAATGAAATTTTATATAATTTCTAGTATTAAAACGTATAATTATATATTTAGTTGGAAATACAATATATATTTATTGAATAATAATTATAATTGATTTTCTAACTCTGAATCAAATCATATTTAATTGTATTGAATTATCAAATTTTAGATTAACTGGAAACACTTAGAGTTGTAGCATTTTTTCTTTATAAAATATTTTAAGGAATTTAATAAAGCTTTGATCGAATAAAATAAATTTCACGACATAGTGAGAAATTATAATTTTTCGTGCAGGGCGTGATATGAGATCTTGAGTTGTTTGTTAATAAAAGACATATTGGACGAAAAGATAATCATAATGATGCCATATAACTTTCATTGATTAACAATAAAGATTATCGAATTGATGTGAAGTTGAAAAAATTTATTAAATATTAATTTTTGGGTTACTATGTATTTTTGTTTGTAAATTTCGTTCTTGGATAACATTTTTACTAAATACCAATTATTAATTGGAAGATGAAATATTATTTATTAGTAATTTATATACAATAATAGGTTTATCTGATGACTACTGAAGCAGGTTTAGTTTAGAAGACTTGATCAATTCCTTTAAGGGTGTCTGGGTTTCTGGAGTCATTTGTCAACATTGTCAAAAATCTTCAAGTGATCTTCAAGTTTTTCAACCCTGGAAGCACCGGTATTGACAGTAGAGACGTTAGGGCTCTCAATATACTAAGCAATGGTTAATGAGGTAGGAGTGCAACCCAGTTTGCCAGAGGTAAGAGTAAATTTACGAACCTTTTCAATCTTGGCTTGACCTTCAGGGGAGTTATATTTAGCAGCAAGGATGGTGGCAAATCCTTCCTTAGCACTTAAACGACTTCCTTCTGGAATACCATTGTTGTACTTACCAGTCAAGGGATCCGAGGCAAGAAGACTCCAAATAATAGTACCTAAACCAAAGTTCTCAAAGATGGGAAGGTATTCCTTTTCAAGTTTTTCTCTTTCAAATAAGTTGTACTAAGGTTGTTCCATTATGGAACCTTCTAATCCTAACTTTTGAACAATTATATGGGTTTCAGCGCTCTGATGAGCGCTTCATTCACTAGTTTCCTAATACAAGCCTTTGACTTGGCTGATCAAGAAGTTGAATCCACCAACAACTTCTTCAATAGATGTTTCAGGATCAGGAGAGTCGATATGAATCAAATTTATATAGCTCAATCAAAGTCATTTGAAGCTGGCATTAGCACCTTTGGTAAAGTGTTTCTTGGATATATCAGTGACATTGGAGCTCCAGTAACCAATTCACCAGCAGATTTTGGTATAAACAATAATATCTTCATACTTGGAACTGTTGTTCTTCATCGCTTGGCTCAAAACGATTTCACTTTGTGCATGAGCCGAGACTTCAGCATAATCGAGGAAGTTAATATCATTATTAAAAGCATTCATCGATTTATCGCCTAAAAAAATAAAAAAATAATTTTAATCTTAGACTTTAAAAGGTGCATTTAGTTTACATTGATCAACCTTATCACCAACAGTCAGCTGATAAACATCATTAAAGTGATTAATGTCGTGAAAAATAAAGTGCATAGCAATAAGTGCTACCATCCACTACAAGAGAGGACAGAAATCTTGGAACAACTATGTCCCAATCTGCGATAAATTATTCTAATCATTTTGAGTGTAAAATATTTATTTAATTTCCAAAATCTTATGTCTATTTAGCCAAAAAATTTAATACAAAATTCCATATTCATTAGAAATTTATATTAATTCAACTATGTTCGATAAATGGGCTATGGATGTGATTTAATAAATCGCTCATTCAATCAATTATCTTAGAATATATAATTAATATACATTGAGCAATATATTTCAAATATTTTATCTTCCTTAATTCATAGTTATATCATTATATTTTTAGTGCTATTCAATGATGTAGAATTTGATGAAATCATAAAATTATTATTAACTTAAAATGAAAATTATTGATGATTATATGATTTAATAATGTGAATATAAGAATATTTCGAATTAAAGTTAAACTATTTCATTAGTTATTTTTTGTGTAAGATTTTTCAATTTTTTTCCAAAATTAAATATCATTCAAAATAATACAGCTTAGTAACTATAAAAAATTATTAGCTTAGAAAGAAAAATTAGTAAATAATTAATTTTTGGATTTTTTTTGAATATATAATTGGTTTTAAAATTAATAATATACAGGATATATATAAGAATTAAAATTTTAACTATATACATAGTAGTTTATAATTATCTTTTTGTATAGTTTTTTTTATAGCAATTAAATATTAGATTTAATTATATATAAATGAAATAATGATTTTCAAAATTTTTTTAATATTATTAAAATATAACCATTAATTAATAAAATTATTTAAAATTTATATATAACTTATAATCATATATTTTATTTAAAATTTCTATTTATTTCTATATTTGTTTTTTTAAATTTAAAGGTTATTATTGAAAATATATTAAAATATACAAGATTAATTACTTATGTATATATATATATATAAAGTTATGAAAAATTAAAAATAAATATTTAAATATATCAATATAAGTTATATTAATATATTTTTTATATAAAATTATAAATTTAGATTAATTAGAAAAATTATAAAAGATTCCTTATAATTTGATAAAATTTTAAAATTAAATGATTATAGCTAAATTAAATTTAAAAAAATATATTTAAAGATAAAGGTATTTATATTAAATTATTATAATTAACAAATCTTAAATTCCTTTATATAATCTCTTAATTAAAAAAAATAATATAAGTAAACAAACCCTTTATATCATCTCTAATGAACAATATTTTTATAAATAAATAATATTTGTATCAATAGATTATAGTATTTTATCTTTTTTATTTAATATTAAAATTAAATTGATTAATTATAAGTTCAATAGTATTTTTTAATAATTTCTAATTGGTGTGCATATATTAATTAATAATACCTATCATTTTACATGATAACTATAATATATATATATTAATTTACAATTATAAAATATTTTTTATTTAAAAATAATTATAATAAGCTATTATATCTAATATATTAATTAAATTATAAATCATGTGATTATAATTATTTTAGGTAATTAAAAATATGCTTATAGGAAAAATATTACTATAAACAAATTAACCTAGTTTATGAAATTATAGATTATAATCATAAATAAAAAGGATTTTTAAATGTTAGAAATTTACTAAAAATATAGTAAAAAGTTAATAATAATAAAAGATATTAATTTCATATTATGAATTAATCTTTATAAATCATATATTAATATTATTATTAAATTGGAATTTTAAAATCTTTTCTATTATTTATTTTTTATATTAATATCCTTGTTTTAATATTGCTAATTGGTATATTAAATTTGGTTTATTATTTAAAAACTTCATCAATTTTACATTTATTTTTAATTTTAAAACTGCATAAAATTAGTTATTATAATATAATTAATATCAAAATAAAAATTTATAATAAAAATGAATATATTAATAACATAAAGTGATATTGAAATTAATTAATTTATTTAAAATAACATTCTGATAAACTATTTAAAATATGAATGAATTTTAAAATTGAATTTATATCGGTTACACTTAAACATATATTAAATTTAAAAACAAAATCCATGATGAATTTCTAATTAATTTAATGGATCCATATTGATTCAAATTGAATCGAAATGTTGTGATTGGTTGATTTATAAATTATTATTTTATTGAGGTCTATTAATAAAGTGTTATCTTTCATTAAGAAATGGAAAGTAATTACTTCAAGTTCTATATTAATCAATAATTCAATAGATACTCCTGAATTTTCTGGGTTAAATAAATTAACCATTAATATATCTTTGCTAAAAATTTTACATATTCGAATTTTTGACATAAAAGGTAATGATGATTTCTTAATGCCCTGAATGAGCCAAATGTAACTTGAAGTTTATTTTATCAATTTAAATGATGCCAATAATTTGTTGAGAAAACTATAATTAAATATTAACAATAAGAATTTCCTACTTTTCTCTTTTTTAATATTTTTTTTTCAAATATTATATAAGGTAGTGATAAAATTTAAGAATATTAAATCCACCTAGCTGAATTCAAAAAATAAAATATTTCCATTTTAATATTAAATTCAATCTTAATTATATTTGAAAATAACTATTGAGGATATACTAATAAAAAGATTAAAAGAAAAGAATCAAATACAGTATGATATATTATTGCTCATCAATGATACAGATAAAACTTAGTATTTGATATATTTTTATAAAAGCTCATAATTATTAGCTATCCAATTAATTAATAGTGGATAATCATAAATATTTTTTTATAAACTAAATAATTGATAAAAAATTATGATTAAACAAAAAATTACTATTGTAAGGTATTTAAGTTTTAAAATACGATCATTTATTACATTAATATATAGTCCTAATAAAAGGTATTTGTACTTAAATAATAAACCAAATTTTAAATAATTTATATCATAAATATTAAATTCAAATAAATAAATATAAAGTTATTAGTTTTTTTAAATTTGAAATATAATTTGCTATATTTTTCCTAAACTTCTAATACCTAAAATGTTGTTATCAATGATTGAAACTTAAATTTTTAAATACGTTAATTTTTATATCACTATATCTTTTTACTACTTAAAGAATTAATAATATAAAGGTTAAAACTTGAAAATATAATTAATATATAACATATATATAGAAGAATCGTTAATCATTTTGCTAAATCTATTTTATTATTATGCAAAATAAAAATATTTTCAACTAATATTTAAACTACATATTAGATATTATTTTGTAGATATAAAGTTGATGAAGACAAATTTATATTACTACAATTTATCGAAATATCTAATATTTTTAAATTAAATTCTTATTTGTTAAAATTCATTTCGGAATTATTAAAGTGTAATTTAATATGTTAATTAAATTTTAAGTCAAAGGATATAAAAATAAATTTTTAATTTATTCATTCAAATAAAAATAATGTAACATTCTTGATTTTTGTTATATTCAAATAAGCTTTAACTTTCTATCATTTTTTTTCTGAATATTTATTTAAGTATAGATTATCCACATTGTATCTTGTTTAATTAAGCAATATTTATGTTTCAATATATAATATAATTTTTTGAATAATAAAATAATTTGATAGTTTTTTTAATAAAACAAGTTGGTATTTTTAAATTTGATCTTTTTCATTTATCAGAAATATATTTTATAATATTTAAAATAGTATAAATAGAAATAGTTAAATAAGATCTTATTTGATATATCTTTATATATATTATTTAATTTATTAACCATATTTAAAATTAAATATATATTAATCAGAGATATAAAAAAGGTAAATATTCTAATCTTTAATAACTCAAAGTTAATATAAATTTCAATAATAATTATATACCTATATGTTAAAGAATTATACTTTCAAATTATATGTAAGTATTTATAATTATCATTATTTTGAAATATTTAATTAAAAATTTATTATTAAATTATATTAAAGAATAACTAGAAAATAATTATCAAAATAATTTAATTTTAATATTATTAAAAAATCACCATAGTTCTTTTAAATCTATTTGAGAGTTTTAAATAATATATAAAAGAAATATATTATCTAAAGTCATAATATATTATTAAATTAATTGCTTTAAACCCAAAAAGTTTTTAATCTAAATATACCAAAATCTAAGATACTATTATTTAATATTATTAATTTCATAAATTAAAATGAAAATAAAAAATAAATTATTAATAATTTAACAATCTTAAAAAATATAACAATAATAGCTCAATAACACTTATTAAAATATAATTAAAAACAGAGATTTCTATATTGAATTAATATAAATAATTTTATAATTTTTTAAAATATTTGACTTAAAAAAATAATATATTTATGTATATTTTAAATCCTTTTTAAAAAATTCTAATAAGTATTTTATTTATCATTAAATATTATTTATTGAAATAATATTTAATAAAATATGATTTTTTTATTTAATATCTAAAAATAAATTCAATAAAAAGAATTTATATACTTTTTGGAATAATATAATTTATAGCTAATAATTTTATTATCTAATAAAAATACTAATGATCTTATATAATGATTATATAATGTGTAAGTATAATGGTAGTTAAACTAATATAGTATAGAGGAAGACTTAATATAAAAGTAGTGTGGTGCAAAACATGGTAATATAATGTGGCTGTAGTGTGCAAGTGTAAACAAAGTTTAATTAAGCTTCAAACTAGGATGAGTCACTAATATATTAAGATTTATATTAGGTAGTGCTAATATCCTACAATATCAATAAAATATAGTCTCAATTTTAGAAATAGTGTAAAAGTAAAAAATAATAAGAATTGAGAGGAAAAAAAAAGAACCTAGTTTATTAGATAATTTAATACTATTTATACAATTAATTTAAATATATAAGTATAAATTAATTATATAATTTATAGTTAATTAGATTATATAAAAGTATATATAAGAATTTAAAAAACTAGTCTCTTAACACTCTTTAATTTTTTACAAATAGGTATAATAGGTTAAAGTATTCTTAATATTTTCTAGAGGTTCTTATATAGCTTCTTTAATAGGATAACCTATCTATTTTACATAAAAATAAAGCTTATTCCTAATAGATTTAAACTTAATTATGTAATCAATATAGTATTCTTCTTCTTTATCTTAATTAATAATTGGATCTAGTTTTAGGGTTTTTAATTAATTAAGAAAAGTGTTAAAATCTTCAAAGTATGGTTTAATTTTAGATATGTGAAAGGTAAGGTTGATCCTCAAAGTTAAAAGTAATTCCAAGGTAATATTTTCAAAATTTGAATCAATAGATTAAATTTTATAGGGACTATAATATAATGGTAAGTATTTAAGATTTAAGCTAGATTTAAATAGGGTAGGTTTAAGGGTAGATTGTTCTAAGTATACAAACATACTAGTTTCATATTTAAGAGGGTTTCTAGATAACTTTAAGTATTATTATTCTATGATCCTTTAATTTTCTTCTAAGTTAAATTTAACAAGGGAATTAATTTGTTTGATATTAGATTAAAATTCAACAATATCCAAAGGTAAGTTGATTTAAAGTTTTAGAGTAATTATTAAGTTAGGATGTTTACTATAATTAATAAAATAAAAGCTAAAACCTGTTGATTTATTGATAAAGGTGTTAAATAAATATTAGAGTTAGTAGATATAAGCATCCTAATTTAACTAATTAGTGTTAATATAGGCTCTAATCATTTACTTTAAGGTTTTGATAGTTTTTTTAGTGAGTTTATTGGTTTAGTGATAATTAGTAGTAGATATAGCTAGATTAATCTTAAAGGAAAAGGATAGTAACTTCTAAAATCAAGAGTTGAATTGTGTGTTTTTATCAGATACAATAATTTGTAGAATTCTATAGTAAGTAAAAATATTAGAGAATAACAATTGTGCAACATTTTTAGCTATAGAAGTTTTGAAACAAGGAATAAAATAAACATATTTGGAAAATGAATCAATTACAATTAGTAAGTTATCATAACTATTTGTTGATTTAGGGATTTCTATAAAGTTAAGCTGGATTTGTTGTTAAGTTTCATTAGGGACTTATAGGGGAATAAGTTTACCATATTTTAATTGAGTATTATATTTAGTTCTTTAGCATATATCACAGGTATTAGTGTATTTCTAAACTAATTTAACTAGGGAAAGCTAGTAATACTTTATTTTAATTCTCTCAGCAGTTTTTAACTAGTTTTAATGTTTTCTAACAGATAAGTTATAGCATTCATTAAATATTGTTTGTTGGATTTTAGGAATGTTAGGAATATATAGACAATCATTATAGTATAGTAAGTTATTGATAGTTTTAAATCTTTTGACATATTTTAGTTGGTTTTCTAATAGTTTAAAGAGTTCTTCTTTAACTAAAATAAAGAAATCATTATTTAATAGTGTTTCTTAAAATAGTTTAATAAATTTTTTATTTCCTTCATTAATAATCATTAAGTTAATATTTACTGGATTTTTATAATTAGAACAAAAAGATAAGTATGTAAGATTTTTTAACAAAGTATCTACAATATAGTTTTATTAACCTAGAAGATATTAAATAAAGAAAAGGTAAGCTTAGATAGTTTTAATTTATTTAATTTATTTTTTTAATAAATACTTCTAAGTATTTAAGTAGATAAGTGATTTATAATCTGTAAGTGTTAAGAAAAAGTTATAGGATAAGAAATGTAAGTGATTTTTGATTATTTCTACTAAAGTAAAGAGTTTTTATTTATAGACTAAGTATTTTAATTCAGCTGGTTTTATTTTTTTTAACCAGAATGTTATTGGTTTTAAAATAACATTTATAAGGTTAAACTCAACCTATTCTCCTTTATTTATTATGTTATCCTATAGTTATAGGGTAAAATATAAATTAAATTTAAACTAGGTTAACTATTTACTAATTGTAAAAAAACTAGAGTCAGTAAAAATAATAGTAGGTAGTTTTAGATTAAAGATAAATAAAGCAAAAACATTAGTAATATAGAAAATCAAAGCATTTATATAAAAAGTATATAATAGGGTTTATTTAAAAAAAGAGTTTTTCTTTAAGAGATTAGTAAGAGGAGTAATAAGTTCAACAAAAGAATCAATGAAATTTTTAAAGTAATTTAATAATTTAAGTATAAACATAAGCTGATCTTTGTTTATAAGTATAGTAAAAGCTTTAACACCATTGAGTTTAGTTAGATCAATACTAATTCCTTAAAAGGAAACAATATAACCATAGAAAAAGATAGAAAAGGCACTAAAGATATATTTTGATAGTTTCAAAGGTAATTTATATTCTTAAATAATTTGTAAAACTTAATTAACATGTTAAATATATTCTTCTTTAGTTTTTGAATAGATCAGGATATTATTAAAGTAGGTGATAATAAAGTTATTAAAGATAAAGTTGAAAAGGGAATTAATAAATAAATAAAAGTTACAAGGGTATTACACAATCTAAAGTTTATAACAGTAAATTTATAGTAACCTAAAAGAGTGTTAAAAGTAGTTAAAGGGATAAAATTTTCTTCAACTCTAATGTTGTAATATCTATTCTTAATATCTAGTTTGGTAAATATAATTGATCTAAGTAGTTTATCCCTAATATTATATAGGTTTAATAATAGGGTTTTATCCTTGATAGTTTTAGAGTTTAAAATATAGTTATCAATGTATAATCTCTAACCACCATCAGCCTTTTGTATAAAAAAGATTAAAAATCTTTATGGTTAGGAAAAAGGTCTAATATACCCATTTTCAAGTAGTTTTTAGATTTCTTCTTTTAAGGTTTAGTATTATTCAAGAGATAAATGGTAAGTAAGCTTTAAATATAGTTGTATACTAGGGATTAATTTAATTTTGTGTTTAATATTATGTTTAAGTGGTAATTTATTCACAAGTTTAAAAACATTAACAAATTAACTTATTGTATTGTATAGGAAGTGGTTATTAGATATAACTTCATTAAAATCAACAAATAAAGTGTTAATAGATGAGTAATAAACAAATACATATCCCTATAAATTATTTAGGTTTTTGATTAGCTTTTTACATTGATTTTTACTTATAATGATAGAATTATTTGCTACAATTATAGAGTTAGTGTTAGGTAAAGCATTTAATAATTTTATAGTAGGGTAATGTAGATTTTTTAAGATTAATTCTACTAATTTTTTTTAAAATATGAAAAAAATAGATTTGTAACCTTCTAGGGTAATATTCATAGATATAAAACTGTGATATTCAAACTAATTTTAACCTAGTATAAAATTATAACTAATATTACCAACTAGGAATTTAATATATTAGGAGTAGTTAGGGGGTAATGATAGGTATTTAAATATAATACCAGATGCTTGTTCTATTAAGTTATTAGTATATTTGATTATTAAGTTGCTTTTTTAGGTAGGTAAAGATAGTTTTAAAACAATAAAAGAGGAGATAATATAACTAAAACAACTAAAATTAATTAAAACATTAACAGGTGTGTTTATAAAAGAATTAATTAACACAAACAATAAGGTGATAGTTAAAGGTAAAAAATTACAAGGTAGATTAATTACTAGAATATTTCTAGTTTCTAATAGTTTAATCAGTTGGATTTTTTTAGTATACATAGTTTAATTTGTGGAATCATTAGTTTGTTAGAATTTTTGTGGATTAGATTAGAATTTGCTAACTAATTGTAAAAGGGGTAATTCTAAGGTTATATTAATATTATTCAGGTTTGATTTATGGTTGGTAGGTTAAGATTATTGAGAATTAAACAGATATTGCTTTTTTAAAGGGTATTTGTTAGCTTTATAGTTAACTTAAGTCTTTCAACAGTAATAACAACCTTTGTTTGTTCTTAAGTAGGCTTTAGCTTCTTCACTAAAGGTTTTCTTATAAAGCTTTAAAACAGAAACATCTATTATTTAAAATTTAGATAAGTTAGAGTAAAGTTTAAAAGATTAATTTTTAGGGTGGGAAGATTTAGTTATAAAGTAAAAGATATTATCAATTATAATTGTTATATCACAAATGTTAAAAAAAAACATATTATCAAAGTGTTCCCTATTAACTAACTAGAGCTTTATTTAAAAGTTAAGGTATTATAATAGTTTGTAGATTTATTCTTCTTCAGTGATATTTAATATATTTAAGTATATCTCATTAAATTTCTTAATCAATTATTTTATAGAAGTTTTTTATTTAAGTTGGGAAAGCTTTTCTCTTGCTAATTAAATTTAATTTTTTGGGTAATACCTCTCTTTAAAGGCTTTTTCTAATTGTTTAAAAGTTTGTATCTTTGTAGTAAGTTATCCTCCTAAAGATTTTTTAGGATTAAGCTTATAATGAGTTAACTACCAAGTATAAGTAGATTTTTCCAAAAAAAAGTGGTTAATTTAAGGATATTCTTTAAATCTTTATCTAAAATTAAATCAAGGTAATTCTTTATATTTTTAAAGTAGTTTTCAAGCTTGTAGAGGTTTTTAGAATTATTATAAGTAGTTAATTTATCTTTAAAAATATTAAAGAAGTAGTTTAATATATTAACTATAATAAAATAACTAGTTTGTTAGATTTAAACTCTTTAAAACATGTTTTTTTCAATCAAAAGTTGTCTAATATAAGCTTTTTAAAGGGTAGTAAGTTTTTAAAAACTAAAGTTTTAGATTCATTTAGTAATTAAGTTATTATCATCATTAAAATAATATAAGGGTATCTCTTTTTTTGGTGGTATTATAATATATAGTGTTAAATTTAAATGAAATAAATTATAGATAAAATTTAAAATAGTAATAATTAGGTTTAATACAAATAGTTATTAATTTCTAGTAGGTTTTTAATAGTTTTATTGCTGTTACTATATAAGTATAGTAGTAGTTAAACTAATATAGTGTAAAGGAAAACTTAATATAAAAGTAGTGTGGTGTAGAATATAGTAATATAATGTAGCTGTAGTGTGTAAGTATAAACAAAGTTTAATTAAGCTTCAAATTAAGATGAGTTATTAATATATTAAGATTTATATTAGGTAGTGTTAATATCCTATAATATTAATAGAATATAGTTTCAATTTTAGAAATAATGTAAAAGTAAAAAATAATAAGAATTGAGAGGAAAAAAGAACCTAGTTTATTAGATAATTTAATACTATTTATACAGTTAATTTAACTATATAAGTATAAATTAATCATATAATTTATAGTTAATTAGATTATATAAAAGTGTATATAAGAATTTAGAGAACTAGTCTCTTAACATAATGTATAAAGTTAAAGTAATAAAAGATTTTTTATATAAAAAAATTAAAAGAACTATAATAACTAATATATTCATTAGATTATAACTTATATAGTTATAATTGCTTTATATAGTAAAAAATTTGCTTATAAGAAAGAAAATTCCTACAATCCAAATTAATTGGTTTATCAAATATCAAATTTTAGTTTATAAGAAAATAGACTATTTTCAAATATTAAAAATATAGCAAAAAATTATTAATAATAAACAAATAATAGTTTTAAAATATTTATCTTATATTATAGGTCAAATATCAAAAACTACAAATTAATTTGAATTTTGATATATTTTAATTATTTGATTATTATACTATTATTTTAATTTTTTTAAATATTATATAAATTTAATATATAACATTAAATTTCATTTTTTAAAGTCTGATTAAGTAATAAACATATAAATCTTATTTATTGGTTTTAAAAAATTCTTTATCTAAGTAATATATTTTAAGTTATATATAATACAAAAGTTATATTGGTATTAATATTTAAGGATATTCAAAATAATTTTATGTTTTTATTAAAAAATTGAAGCCAGGGCAAAAGTTATGTTCGATTAGAATACAAAATAGTCTTTCGTTAATAATGACTGATATGGATATATTATTACTTTTTGTTTTGTGAAAGCAGACAAGAAAATTAACTTTTTATTTATTTTTTTCAAGAATATCTTGTTATATTTTCAATTTTTGTTTCATCATTAATGAATAGGTTATTGTTAATAATAATTTGTAATTATAATATATGTGTGTGTGATTGGTATTAAGACGCCATTATGAAAGTGTATTGATCTCTAATCGCAAATAATGATCAATCTATATTCAATGCTATTCTTTTTAATTTCAAAGTATTGAGTGTTAATACTTGAATAATGTTTCTTAACAAACATTTGAATTAAAATGATAATTTAAATGTATTACAAATAATTTATAATTTTAATACCTCCATTGCACAAGCAAAAGGTAATTTTTATTGAAGCAAATAGCTATTATTAATCTCTCAAATTAGGGATAGGAGTGGGCTTAGTTTGGAAGATTTGTTCAATTTCTTCAAGGATTTCGGGGGTTAACTTGTCAACAATATCAAGAGATTTCAAGTTATTTTCAAGTTGCTCAACTTTAGAAGCTCCAGTGATTACAGTGGAAACATTAGGGTTCTTCACACACCAAGCAATAGATAATTGTGCTGTAGTACAGCCTAATTTCTCAGCAATTGGAGCTAAATTACGCACTTTATCAATCTTTGCTTGTCCTTCAGGTGATTTTAGATGGTCAGCGATTATTTTAGCGATTCCCTCTTTAGCATCAAATCGGCTTCCTTGAGGAATGCCGCTATTATACTTTCCTGTTAAGACACCAGAAGCAAGTGGACTCCAAATAGTGGTCCCTAAGCCAAAGTTTTTAAAAAGGGGAATGTATTCTTTTTCAAGTTTTTCTCTTTCGAATAAATTATATTGAGGTTGTTCAACGACGGGTCCTTCCAAACCTAGCCTCTGGGCAATTACATGTGCTTCAGTAATCTGCTGAGCGCTCCATTCACTGGTTCCCCAATAGAAGGCTTTGCCTTGACTAATTAAGTAATTAAACCCACGAACGATTTCCTCCATTGGTACTTCTGGATCTGGGCGATGAGCAAAGATCAAATCAACATAATCTAATTGAAGGCGCTTCAAGCTGGCATTGGTACCTTCAATCAAATGTTTCTTGGATAATCCATTTGCATTCGGTCCTCGACCTCCAGTACCAAAGAAAATCTTAGTGGCAACAACAATATCTTCACGCTTAAAACCATTATTCTTGATGGATTGACCCATGACAATTTCACTTTGGCCGTCTGCATAAATTTCAGCATTGTCAAAGAAATTGATTCCATAGTCAAATGCAACTCTCATTAATTTATCAGTTAGTGCTGTAAGTAATGAAGTTAGTTTCTATTTTAATATTGCAGATTTTGTTCAATTTACCCTGATTAACTGTGTGACCAACAGTCAACCTATATATAATTTATTGAATAAGTAAACATTATGCTAATTTCAATTTTTTTGATTACCATCCTCCAAAAGAGAGTACAGAAACCTTGAGGCCAGTATGTCCTAATCTACGATAAATCATTTGAGTCATATTAATTGCAATTTAACTTTATCAATACTAAATATTTGTTGATATATTTTATACTAAATTCAATTCTATTTATACTTACATTCACCACTAACCAAGAGACTATTGCTTCTATTCAAAAAACAACTTCGGGGTCAATATTACAAATACAATCAGTTGGAGTCATCAAAATAGTTAATATTGATATCATAAATTTTTATATATTTAAATCAGTCAATTAGATTAGACTATTAAATTTGTCATAATACATATTAAAAAAATTCAAGTTTATATTCGACATTTGTCTATATATGGTAATTTTAATTTTGTAATCATTGATTCCTTTAATTATTGAAATTTTAACCTGGATTTAAAGAAAATTAACTTAGATTCTTAAATTCAATCTAAAACTTTCTAATATGACATACACAGCATTCTAATAGTATCTATGGCTTTAATTATAACTGTTTAATAATTCAAATAATTTTTTTATGAAATAATATAGTAATTATTGATATATAATATTCTTAAATAATGAATATTTTGAAATAATAATGTCTTATATTGATATTCAATTATCAATTGATATAACTGAAGTTTGTAAATTAATATTTTTTATATTTTAAATTATATTTACAGATAAACAATATAGTTTCAATAGTTAAATATTATGAGTTTTTTGATATATTTGTTATTAATAATCACCATTCTAATTAAAATATAATAATTTCAAATTGTTTCCTTCATTAATCTAATTCCATAGTTGATGAGAATAAATTCTTTTTTTTATTTAAATTTCTCTTATTTTAATATATCCACAAAGTTGAGGGTGAACGATAATAATACAAGTACTATTCTGATATTTAAATAAATCATCAAATCGACTATAGGCCTTGTTATTGAAACTTTCCAGATCAGAATAGATTATTTGTTAAATTATTTTGTTCAAAATCATGCTTGATTCACTGCAAAGTTACAAATTATAAATATTTCTCACTGATTTGATTTTTGGAATTTAAATTTGAATCTTGTATCAGAAATTGCTCTGTTTGGGCAAATATTATATTATAATAGAACTGTCACATCCTGTTTCCTTGAAAAAACAAGAACAAGGAACCAGGCCCGAGAACCATTACAAGGATACACCACTGCACAGCCACACCTCCACAAACGCTTAAAATACCTTTAAATGCACCAGTAGCTTCTATCATGGAAGCTTGATTTTTGGCTTTGCTCAAAATTACATTTCTACTGCCAATTTTCCTCTTCTATATCCATCACTTCCAAGAGTAACACCCTCATCTTAGTGTTACTAAAATCACCCATTAAATTATTACTATTATATTATTCAACTTACTTATTTCAATAATAAAATCTATTCTACTACAACTTCTTTTCTTTATTTTTTTACTCATTACTACTTAATTTTACAACATGGCTCTCATTCATTCTAATTTGCCCAATTTGCAGTTAATTCCATATGATTAACCTAATCGGATAGCCATCGCGACCCAACTGGTCCTCTTGGCCCCTAAAGTTGTAGATCACATAGTCACTTATATCTCTGACTATCGTGGCGAAATATTGGAGCTGGCATTAATACCCTTAGCTAATCTCGTTATAAGAACTATATGAAATTTCATAAATTTTTTTATTAAGGATTTTATGGGTCAAATATTTGAGATATGATCCTAATCATTATCAAACCTTTTTTCTCATCTCTTCAATTCTATCAACATTTTTAATTTTGAGTAAATAAGGGAATTCTGACAACTAATAATTTTAAGAAAAAAATTTGGAATATACCTGACACTAGATTATAAGTAAATATTTTAAATTTCAAATTTTATTTTGATTGTAATTAATGTAGTGAAAAAATTGTAATTATGAATTGCCTTCTATGGCATTTAAAAGTTTTAATCAAATTCAATCTAGTATGGATATATTTAATATTATTATATTATAAAACCTTAAAGGTAAAATGTGGCCATAGTTCATTGAAAAATATATGTCAACTTCAATTAATATGTAAATGTTTTAGATATCATATAACACAAACCTTATTTCAAAGACGATATGAAATTTATCATTGTATGTATAAAGTATACAATACCAATGTTAAGAGATAATATATAAATCAGATAATTTTATTGTATAATATATCAAATTTAAAAGTTGATTGAATCATAATGAATTTAATTTCATTAATAGTCAAATTACGATGCATAAACTTTATCCTCTGAAATTTGGTACTGGAGTGGGCTTAGTTTGGAAAATTTCTTCAATTTCATCAAGGATTTCTGACGTCAGCTTTTCAACTACTTCGAGTGATTTCAAGTTGCTCTCAAGTTGCTCCACCTTAGTAGCACCAGTGATCACGGTTGATACATTGGGATTCTTTACACACCAAGCGATGGCTAATTGAGCAGCAGTACAGCCTAACTTTTCAGCAACTGTAACAAATTTGCGTACTTTCTCAATTTTGTTTTTTCCTTCAGGTGAATTTAATCTATCAGAAAGAATTTTACCCCACATGTCATTGTTACCCAATCGAGTTGATTCAGGGATACCGTCATTGTACTTTCCAGTTAAAACACCTGATGCAAGAGGACTCCAAATAGTGGTTCCTAAACCAAAGTTTTCGAATAAGGGCAGGTATTCCTTTTCAAGCTTCTCCCTTTGGAATAAATTATACTCTGGTTGCTCCATAACAGGTCCTTCTAAGCCTAACCTTTGCGCGACAGTATGAGCTTCAGTGATCTCTTGAGCGCTCCATTCACTGGTTCCCCAATAGAATGCTTTACCTTGACTAATCAAGTGATTGAATCCTCGAACAATTTCCTCCATAGGGACTTCAGAGTCAGGACGATGGGCAAAGACTAAATCAACATAGTCTAACTGAAGACGTTTCAAACTGGCATTAAGACCTTCAATCAAATGCTTCTTGGATAATCCCTTCGCATTAGGACCCCAACCACCGGTACCAAAGAAAATCTTAGTGGCAACAACAATATCTTCACGCTTAAAACCATTATTCTTGATGGCTTGACCCATGACAATTTCACTTTGACCTTGAGCATACACTTCAGCATTATCGAAGAAATTGATACCGTTTTCAAAAGCAACTTTCATTAATTTATCAGTAAGAGCTGTGGAAAGTTACGTCAGAACATATTTCATACCAAAAGAATGTATAACTTACTTTGATCAACTGTATTACCAACAGTCAACCTAAAAAACATCGAATTGATTAATACGATTAGGGTAATACTCAGGAGTAATTATAAATACCATCCACCAAAGGAAAGCACAGATACTTTGAGACCACTACGTCCCAACCTACGGTAAATCATCTTTGTCATATTGTTTATTTGGAGTTTTTATTTGTATCAATTCTTGAATTAATGAATGATGACATCAACCAATTTTATATCCATTTATATATCAATTCAATGTAAATTTGATTTTAAGGAATCGGGATGAAATTACAAATAAATATTGACAAGAATTAGATTATTTTTAGTTCATTTTGATGTCATAAATAAATGAGCATTTGGATTGATTAATTGAAAAAAGATGAGTGATTTTTTTGATTAGAGATTTGATTTAGAAATCACCATTAAAGTTATTAATTTGTTTCAAATTTATTTTAAAATAGACATTAAATATTTTATTATTCAATATCATTGTTAATATTTAAATTTTAATGTTATTATTTATTTTTCAAAATAATTGTATATATTCAAGTACAAACATTTTAAGTTTGATAATACTTTTTCAAATGCTAGAAACTGGATATAATGAAAAGAAGTTTATCATATTAATATAAAATATCATTATAAGTATATTATTGAACATTACATATAATTTTTCAATATTAGTTTCCACATTATAAGATTAATGGTTTATACAGTTTCAATCCAATTATAGCAATACAAATTTTGCAGAATTTTACTATATTTCTATTTAATATTAGTTATTTTGCTATCATTAAAAATTTTACTTTGATATATTTATTAAGGGATTGAATAAAAATATCATATAAATTTATTAAAAAGGAAAATTAAATCACTTTTATAATATCCTTTTTGATTCATTAAATTTCAAGACTTGAAAAGTTGCATTAAAAATCAGTACCCACTATTATACATTCGATCTCTATTATAACAAATATATTAATTTCTTTGTTTATTAATTCGTCGCATATATCTAATAATTTTAAATCTTTAATTCATTATTTAATGTTCTCGTTTGAACCAGAGGTCATATTTATAGTATCATTCATGCATGCAGGTTAGGAGTCTATTCACATAAGTATCCTTATATCATCCCAATTTAATGATAATTTTTCTCTCTCATATAGATTTACTCTTCATTCGTTGATTGGTTGTTCAGCCATACCACTGTAATAACTCTGAAATAATCTATATTACAAAACACCTGGATTTAGATGATTCATATTATTATCAGCTCGATTTTTACCCTCCCAGCAATTTGACAGAATCGATAAAACTCCATTTTAACTTATCAACTAGTCGAACATCCCGGATCATGATACTTTCCTAGTTTTTCTTAGAGCCCTGCTTCCTCAAGTAGTGTTAATACTATTTCAAATGCACTAAGTAAATTTGGAATAAATTTAGAAAGACATTCATATTTTTTAAATTTTTGAAGAGTGTTTTCAAAACTGTTAGTTTAAGTATTATAATTTTAGAAATTCAATAATATTTTCAGTAATAATATTCAGTAAATTAAATTGGAAACACTATTAATAATTTATATAAATTAAAATAGAATAATTAATAACTAGTGTTCTAAAATTGTTTGATTATAAACATTTATAACATATCAAATATCGACAATTTTATTATTTTAAACATTGATATATAATCAGAGTTTTTCAATTTTGCTAATAAGTTCATACAATCAAATAGTTAAAAATTTAAGTAGATATAATTATTTAAAATTATATTAGTGTTTTCATAAACCTAAACAAATGATATATGCCATAATCTCTTTTCAAATCATTTATCGCTTGATTTGTAATATTTTCACACAAAATCTGCACTAAATCATTCATGATTTAGCAAGTGTAGTTGAATTGATAAAAATGCTGAAATTCTTTTAACTGACATATTAACGAAAATATATTTCAAGTTCAATAGAGTCATTTGGGTTGTTTCATTTATTAAATATTTCTATATATTCATAATAGTAATCACAACCTATTGATTTTAATATTTTAAACACAGTTTTTCCTCTTCTGGTTTTGAAATAAAGAATTAGTTCAATTAAAATGATTATACTTTTTATTTTTATAAGTGTAGTAGGTAATAAAACCAATATAATGCAGAGGAAAACTTAATATAATATCCACGTGGCAAGTTAATATATCGGTAAACAAAGTTTATTTAAGCTTTGTAAACAAATCAGTATAGATATATCAGATTTTATATTAGATAGAGTTATTAAATTATATAATTGATAGATATAGTTTTAACTATAGAGAGAATAGTAATAAAATATCAGAAATAGTAAGAATTGAGAGGAGCAAGAAAACTATGTTTATTAGTTAAATCAATACTATTTATACAATTAAATTAACTTTAAAAGTATAAATTACTTGATTAATTTAGAGTTAATCTAATTATATAAAATTTTATATAAAATTTTATATAAGAATTTTAAGAACTTGTCTCTTAACAGCAATACTATTGAACATACAGTTTTATTCCAGTAAATTCTTATATTTAATGAAAAGGTTTTAGTTTGTTTAATATCAATTTAACTTAATTATTCAAATGGTTTTCTCAAATATTTAAATCATACTCATTAAATAATTTTCAAATTCTGATTAAATTTCTCTGAAAATGTCAATTAACATTGACCTTTAAAGATTTTTTAACTGGTTTCATTTATTAAATGTTTCCTGTCAATTGTATACAATTAATTTAAAATTCAGTCAAGAATCTCAGATTAAAGTCGCATAACATATGCTACTATGGAATTATTTACACTTTAGAATTTAAAACAAGTTTATAGGGGTAGTTTATATATAATTGGTTTTGATGTTGTTTTAAATGTATTCATATATTCTATATGTTACAGTGTTAAATTGAAAGTAAATAAAATGATGATGTTGATTAAGATGTATTGATTCAAAATCAAGAAATATATAATGATATAGTACTGCGGTATAAATAGTTGCATAGAAAATATCAATGTTTTGTATTTTGCTTTGGTTTATTGAATGATATATCATTAAATTAAAACAATATCTTCATCAATAGAATATATATATGCTAATTTGATGAAGTTGAAAAAAGGACTTAATGGGTATATCAAGCATATCATATAATAAATTATTTTTTTCAATTTGTTTGACTTACTAATTTTGAATACTATGCGAGGATTTAAAATTGAATTCGCCTAATTAATATTTCTAATAACAGTCAATTTTGCTTTATTTTAGATCACTCTAACTAAATTTGAAAACTTAGAATCAGCATTTATAATGAGCATAATAGTAAAGTTCCAATAGAATACTAAAATCAAATATATTTCAATAATTATATTGTAATCTGTTATACAATAAGGTTATTAACAAATCTTCAATAAATAACTATCTTTAGTTAAAATATCTAAAAATATCATTACTCAACAATTTATGAATATTCTCACTCACAATTTAACACTTAAAAATATTCTGTATTTAATTTGAATTTAGGTGAATTGAATATTTTGAAATTTACAAGATGGTATTTGAAGCATAATAGATTGTTATTTTTCACTGAGCAATACAATTGTTTATTCAATGTATAAATCAAGCCAATTCATTAATATCTTCTCCAATTTTCGATAGGAGTAGGCTTATTTTGGAAGATATCTTCGATTTCTTGAAGAATTTCAGGTGTTAACTTTTCAACTGCTTCAAGAGCTTTCAAGTTATCTTCAAGTTGTTGAGCCTTAGTAGCTCCAGTGATGATGGTTGACACATTAGGGTTTTTAATAATCCAAGCAAGAGCCACTTGAGCAGTTGTGAAACCTAATTTCTCAGCAATAGGCATGAGTTTGCCCACCTTTTCAAGTTTAATCTTTCCTTCAGGGGTATTGTATCTGTCAGCTATCAATTTACCATACCCCTCCTTGGCACTTAAACGTGATCCTTCAGGAATACTGTTGGTGTACTTTCCGGTTAAAATGCCATATGCAAGTGGACTCCAAACAGCTGTTCCTAATCCAAAGTTTTCAAAGATTGGAAGGTATTCCTTTTCAACCTTTTCTCTTTCGAATAGGTTATATTGAGGTTGTTCTGCAACAGGTCCTTCTAAACCTAATCTCTGAGCAACTGCATGGGCTTCAGTGATCTGTTGAGCACTCCATTCACTAGTACCCCAATAGAAAGTCTTGCCTTGATTGATTAAGAAATTGAATCCACGAACAATTTCTTCCATAGGAACTTCAGAATCAGGACGGTGAGCAAAGATAATATCAACATAGTCCATTTGAAGACGTTTCAAACTGGCATTAGCACCTTCAATCAGATGCTTCTTAGAAAGGCCCTTGGCATTCGGACCCCGGCCTCCAGTACCAAAGAAAATATCGCTAGAAACGACGATATCTTCACGCTTGATATTATTGTTCTTAATAGCTTTCCCAAATACAATTTCAGAATGACCAGATCCATAAAATTCGCCATTGTCAAAGAAATTAATGCCATTTTCAAAAGCAACTTTAATTAGTTGATCAGCCAAAGCTTTAGAAGTTAATATTAGTAAAGTTTGGTTATCATATATTATGAATTGAGTTACCTTGCTCAGTATCAGGGCCAAAAGTTCTATAACGACAATCAACAGTTAGAATAGTGACTAACAAAGTAAATCAAATATTGGTTACCCTGCGCCAAAAGAGAGGACAGATACTTTCAGACCAGAACTTCCCAATCTACGATAGGCAATTTGAGTCGTTTTTAATAATATTTAAGTATTTGATGATTTCCTTGCTTAACTTTCAAGACTTCAGTCCATGTATTTATACTAAGGTTAAAGAACTGGCATCTAAGCTGAATCAATTAATGATCTCCGACTTAATAAGTAATTACTAATCTATTTAAGATTTCAAATATTTTGCACAAAATTCTGGATTAAAAAGATTTGTACATTTTGGATTTTATCCACCGATTATGTAATATTTAAATATAATTTTGACCAATAAAATAGGTTTTAATCCCTTGAAATAAATTTAATATATTCATTTTCGTACAATAATCAATCTTATGCCCATTGAGTGACTTTCAATTTATTTGAATTCGTGATCCCAGTTTCTAATACTGGTTACCACAAATTGAATCAAAGTTATCAAATAAATTTATTCAACAATAAAGTTTAGAATGATAAATTGATTACAATTATCTGATGAATATGCTTAATTATGTGGCTTATTAAATCTAAACTATTAAGATTATTTCCAAACTAATGGTTGAAAATTTTATATTATAGAAATTCATCAATATTGATATCAAATCTCACAACCAATATATTCTGAATACTTTAAAGAACTTTTGGTTTGAAGTTTATTAACTAATTATTAGATATATAGTTATAATTTATGGATATATTGATAATATCAAATTAATTATATTATTGACCAAATGGAATAATACAATTCAGGCTTGATGAATATTACAAATTTTATGATTAATAATTATAATTCCGAAACAAAATTTTTCTAATATATTAAAAAATTTCATATATTTAATATTATACTCTAATCAAATTAACTGAATAACAATTTTAAATAGCTTAAAAATCTCAATATAAGATCAGTAATATAGCATATCTGTATTTTTGATGTTTTAACTATTTCGAAATATGGATTAAATATAAATTTTAAATATTGTATAATAATTCTACGCTTTATTAATTTTACTGTAGCAAATTTATAATGTAAGGTTGAAAATTATATTTCTATATACTACCTTAATTCAATAAATTAATATTAGAATAATATGAAATATTTTCAGTTGGTTATTATTACTATGAAAATTATGAATTATAAATATTTTACTGATATATATAATATAAAGATTGCAATTTTTTCTTTTCAATTAATTATTATTTTAAAGGAAAAATCTATATATAACTTGGTAATATTGATTATAAATTTTTTTAAAAGTTTTATTAAAAGATATATATATATTAAATTTCTACTCATATAGATTGTATATAATTAGTTATTCAAAATCAGTAATATATTTGAAAATCAGAATTTAAAAAATTGGCCATTTCTTTCATTCTGAACTAATAATTAAAATAACCAAGTTATTTTCTTTTATTAACAATTATTTTATTTTATATTAATAGTCTACTTTTTGTTATAATTAATTAATAACACATTATCTTAATAAAGCAAATAAGTCCCTATTATTAATAATATTTGAAAATCATTATAATCAATATCAATAAAAATATTAACATTATTACTTATAGATTGTGTTATAATGAAAAGCCTGATAAAATTATTAAATCATTATTATAATTAAAACAAATAATCAAAGAATTTGTAGTTGATTTTTGCCATCCCACCTACGTTTAAAAAGCGAAATGTTACTTTATTCAGAAATTTGTTTCATTATATATTACTTAGAATGATATTTTATATGATAACAATGACCAGAGCACTACTTGGATTTTTCTATTAGGCTAAACTTATAATATATTTAAAAAAGCATTAACAAATACTTTTGTAGTATACCTTGTTAATAATATAAGCGAATTTTATATTATTTACCTGAGCCAAGTATATGAACACTATTCGGAGAGCTTAACGATCTTATAATATTTAATATAATATATATTAGCGAATTGGATTTAAGCTCTATAATATATAGTTTATAGTTTGTAGTTTATAGTTAGACCTTTTTATTTTAATATCTTAATTATAAATTATCTCAATAGAATCTTTTGTTCCTTTGTTAACTTCTTTAATATCTATATGAAGGTAAGCTTCTATATATTTGATAAATTATAATTAAATTTGGTTTTATTTTTTTATATAATTCAGTTATATTAGTTACGATATTATTTTCTTTAAAATTAATTTTTAGCACCATTAATAGTTGTTAAATTAAGAGCTTATAGTCTAAACCAAGGAAAGATTTATAGTGCTTGAATTGCTTATTATTTCTTTTAAAAGGTGATAGTATTTTTAATACCTAGTTAGGTATATAATATATTTATAATTAAATATTTAAGGTATTGGCTATAAATTAACTTTAATAATATCACTTACTTTATATTATATAACTAATGATTTTATGTTAAAAAAACTTTATAATAGAATTTAGTAATAAATTAAAATATTTCAATTATAAAAGATAATTAATTTCATTATTATTATATCCAGGGTAATTTTTATTTATATATTATCTCTATTATGGTTAATATATATTACAATAGGTTTATTATATATAATTTGTTTCTATTTATTGAGTTTGTTTTTAAATTATGATATATTATATAATAATTAATATTATTAATATTATTCTGAGTTTAAAGCAAAATAATAAATTTTTCATAAAAAAGTAATTATTAATATATGTTATTATTATCGCTGTATTTTTATTATTAAATAAAATTTACATTAACCTTATCAAATAATCATTAATTTATATTTGATTACAAAGCAATTAGAAGTTATATTAACTAATTTGAGACCTTATTATAAAACATATATTATTATTATTATTAAATTATATTTATTTTATATTATAAATATTTACTATACTTGAAAATATATTTCAAGCAAAATATTTACTTATATTAATTAAATTAACTATATTATTACCAAAAACTTAATATTTAATTTATAAAGATTCTTTTATCTTTATATTCTATTAATTTGAGTTATAATAATATTATGTTCAAATATTTTAAAAAATTAATTTAATTAAATTAATTATATATATATAAAGTGTTAAATATCAACAATGGCTTTATTATTATAATTTCAACATATATAAAGACATTAAACTCAATCAATAATCTTTAGTTGAGACAATTGTTTTTATTGTCGTTATTTTTGTTTTTGTTTTTATTTTTGTTAATTATTATTTTTTAATCTAATAAAGTCAAGTAATTCAATTTTTAGCAAGTTACTTAATATAATGTTTAGTATAATTATAGTAATATTTATAATTATAATATTAGTTAGTTTATATACCATTTGATTATTTGTAATAAGCTTAGTTATATTTTATATTATAGTGATAGTTATATACAATTATATTATTGGTATAGCTAACAAAGTCAAGGGTTAGTAAAGTAAGATACTCTTATAATTAACTAAAAAAGATAATATTAGTTAGTTATATAAGATAATAATTTAAGATCCCAAAAAGCCTTGTGGTTTAAATCTTTAACTATCCTATAATATTATAGACTTAAATAAATATAATATGTTCTAGAGAGAGATAAGACTCTAAGGTATATGTTATAATAATATATATATGCTGGCTAAAGACAAAGGATATATATTACCTTGAGTATTTATTTTTAACTTTTAAGCAAGTCTAAAGGACTAGTGCTTTCAAGTTTAATCTGCCACCTAGTGCAACTACAAATGTTTCCAAAAGAATTGCTAAAGATTGAAACCTTTATATCTTATCTTATATAATTAATATTATTTCTATTTGTATTATTTCAAGACTAAAATATAGAATTAGATTTTCAATAATAATTTATTATCTGACAAATTCAAAAATGTTCCAAATAACTTACTCTTATTTTCTTTAAAATTATATATAACTTTATATTATATTTTATTTATTTTAATCTTTAATGGTAAAATATTTGGGTTTATAATTATAAATAAAGTAAAATTTTCTTTAAAATTCTTGACTATAGTAATGATGTTTCATATGTTCAACTCCATAGATAAACATTTTTCATGGTTATCTAAGCCAAAGATCAACTCTTATCTGTTTGGTCTTGATAATTATAAATAATAAATAGATCAGATTTATTAAAAAATTGAAATTATAATAAAGACTTTTTTATTATATCTGGCAAAAAACATTATAATTTATTTTTCTATTTATTTTAGAGCTTAAAATATTGATAATAATAGTATAATATATCTATATCGATTTATTCTATATTATTAATACAACAAAGATATTTTATTTATATAATTATGATTATTTATCATAGCAATATATAATATAAACTAAGTCTTTATATATTTTATAATTTAAAGTTTTTTCCAAATATATTATTATATATTAATATAAATAGAAAAGTTTTAACCTTTATTAATTAATAAGTTAATATTATGTTTAGTTTGTAGATATTTAATAAAATTAGGTGTTATAAACTATCTTTTATAAATATTTATTAAATTTTGATATTAATTATTTTAACAAATAATACAACAATAATCTATTGAAAATTGAATATTGATTATTAAAATTGATATTTATAATATTAATTATAATTTTTATTGATTTATTCTCAGAGTATAAAATTAAAAAACTCATTATTATAATGTTATTATGTATCGTATAAGATAATGACATCAAAAATATTATAATAATATCATTATATTAATAATCAAGTCATTTAACATTATATATAAGTTCCTAGAACAGTTTATGGTTTTTCCATTTCTTACTTTGAAAATATATATTAATTTAAAAATAATTAAGGATATATAGTATTATATTTAACTTTAATTAATTAGCAACTAGCACCATTAAACAATCAAAAGGTAAGATTATTTATAACAATTTATTTATTACCCTTCGATTACTAGTTGATTTAATATAAGATTATATTATGTTAATCTCCGCGACCTAACCCAGTTATTTGTAATGTTTTTACACAAGCTAGTGAAGTTCCTTATGTGCTGTCCTTCGTAATGGAAAACCTATAAAATGCTTCCAAATCCTAGGTTATCGGTTTCAATTTACCTAGTCTTTATAGTTTTGAAGATAAATTCGTTCTTTTAAAACTAAATAATAAACTCAAAGCTAGAAAACAAAATAATATATAGAACTCCAATTTTATTTGTTAATACTATGAATAGAAATTGTGTTGAATATTGATTTAATATAATATGATTTTAAGTTTTATAATTTTTAAGATATAATTACATTTATAATTATAAAAAATTACCTCTGATATAAGACAT
Organism: Conidiobolus incongruus B7586; assembly: GCA_000697335.1. Classification (NCBI taxonomy): domain Eukaryota; kingdom Fungi; phylum Entomophthoromycota; class Entomophthoromycetes; order Entomophthorales; family Conidiobolaceae; genus Conidiobolus; species Conidiobolus incongruus. The sequence continues at coordinate 15,707 of JNEM01014771.1, read as the reverse complement.
TGTGTGTTGTTATAATGAAATAAATTAGAGTTTGGCAGAGAAAAATTAAACTTAATAAAATAATTAAAGAATAAATCAAATACTTTTAATAAACTAATATATTATATAATATTTTTATCTATTAAAAACTTAGGTCTTTTTAAACAATATTGAAATAATCTTATTAAAGCTTTTGAAACATGATAAATTAAATTAAATAAAATATAATTTTAGACAAAATAGAAAAAATTAAATTATATTTCAGATACTATATGACTATGTTAATAATAGAATACTTGATTATAATATTTTGATTAATAAAATTTAGTTTTAACTAAAATTTCAATTTATAGTGAAAATATAAAATTACATTTTAAGTTTCTACCATGATTATTTATAATAACAAAACAATGAACAAAATAATAGTAAGAAAATATCTATTTTAGTAAATCTAGTCAAATCATAAATAATTTTATTAAGAGGAATTATTGATGTGATGCTTAATAATTATATAAAATTCAAGTTAATTTGAATAAAAATTTAAATGAAATTTTAAAATGATAAATTTTGTATCTTAAAATTAATGAATTATTTAAGATTTATATCAATAAACTATTTTTAACATAATTAATTGTAAATGAAATTAAAATATATTTATTTATATATTATATAGAATTAATTTATCATAAATTTTAGCATTAAGCTTCATTTGCTTTTAGTATATAATTATTCAAATCATAGAAAATTCTAAGTACATTTATTAAATTTTTTCAATCAAATTGTTTATTTTAATATCAATTATATATTTGATAATATTGATGGAGAAAATCAGATAAGGATAAATTATAAAACAAAGTAACATAGTAATGATTCATATCCTTCTTTTGGAATAAACCCATTCTGAAAGATCCATTCAATTTCTTCGAAAATACCAAGAGTTAACTTTTCAACAACCTGAATAAACTTCAAATTATATAAAATGTGTTCCACTTTGGAATCATAAACTGTTGATATATTAGGATTATTGATGCATCAAGCGAGTGATTGCTGAGCAGTGGGAAAGCGCAATTTCTCAGGAATTTAAGTTATTTTACACGTCTTTTAAACTTTAGTTTTCCCTTGTGTGGTATTAAACTAATCAGCTAGTACATTGATTCATTCTTTTTTGTTTACTAAACAACGACCTTCGGCAATGCTATTGTTGTCCTGTGCAGTAAATAACTATGAAGAAGACTCCAAATAGATTTCCATAGATCAAAAATTTCGAAAATTTGAATATATATTCTTTTTCAAGCTGTACTTTTCCGAATTAATTTTACTAAAGTTATTTCATAACAAGTCCTTTTAAGCCTACTCTTTGAGTAATAGTATGCGATTCTGTGATCTGTTGAGCACTCTATTCAATAGTATCCCAGTATAAATCTTTGTACTAACTGATCAGAGAGTTGAATTGACGAACAGTTTCTTCCATAGAAGTTTCAGGACCGTGACAATGAGCAAAGACTAAATATAACCCAATAGAAGACATTTTAAACTGTCATTGAGACCTTCAATCAAATTCTTATTTAAAAGGCCCTTGGTATTAAATCCCGATTTCCGGTACCTCCAAAGATCTTGGAAAAACTAGCAATATTTTCACATTTGAAACTATGATTAATAATAGCTTTACCCATGGTGATTTCACTTTGACTATTAGTATCAACTCAAACGTTATTTAAGAAATTGATCCAGTTCTCTAAAGCAACTTTCATTAATTACTAAAAGTTATTGAATTTGAAATTATAATCTTGCTCCGAAATAGGACCTAACATATATCTTACCTTGATTAACAGTATTACCAACAGTCATCCAATAGGCAGCAACTCCAAGATCAACAAGGCGATTTATTGAAAAAAATGGAATTTTTTAACTTTCATCCAAAAGAGGAACTGAAATTCTAAGAGCACTACTTTCAAATTGATGATAGATCATTTACTTCATATTTGATATTATGTATTTAACAATTGTATTAAAACTTGAAATCTTTCTATTTCACCTTGAGCTATTAAGACTAAAATCGATGGGTATATTTTATTTTATGATATATTGGATTAGTAGTATTCAGAATACAAATTTGAAATGGTGTATAACTATAAAGATTTTGGAAATATTATTAGAATAGTACAATAAATCATTTAATTGATACCTATTTCAATTATGAAGTTACTTAATATTAATAAAAATATTATTAAATGATTAATTATTAATAAGTAGATATATGGTTAGTTGTATTTCAAGTATTAGATACACTTTTAGTACAGATATAAATTACTATTCATGTTTAGCTTTTAGATTATTTTACCTTTGGACTAATAGCATTATTATGTATGTTTCTAAAGTAATAGTTTGCATATTTCAAACATTTTATATCATAAAATTATTGTGAATATCAATCTTTTAATTATATAGATATTTCTATAAATGCGTTACCTTTGATTTTTTATAAAATTGAATATAAAAAACATTGTAAAAATGAATACTAAGAACAAAACTTTAGTAATTAAGGAAATTGAATATTATTTATTTTTGTCAAAATATGTTAAAAACAATAAACTTAGTATATAATTAATTTTGATTGAACTACTTTATTAGTGGTCGATTTTCAATTAGATTATAATTTTAATGAATTTGTAATATCGATTTATTGGAACTAGAATAAATGCGATTTTAGATACTGTGTTCTCATACTCAAAAAATCTTGAAATTGAATCATATATAACAAAGTAAAAAGCTAGAAAATCGACTCTAAATTATAAAAGAATTGATATTTATTTTATAAAAAATAAAAAATGATATATTATAAGTTATTTAAGGATATGCTGTGTATTTAAATTAAAATAATCGAGAGCAATTACCCTTCAAACATAGTCCAGCTCAGAACAAGGCAATACCTTAATTAGAATCACTAATATTAAAAAACTCGTGATTCATTATATCTTTTACGCATAAATCTTCTATTTTGGAGTATTTTATAATTTTTAACTCAAATTTTTCTGTAATTATTAATAATGCATTTTGTGCTTTCATATCCAATTCTCCAGAAATTTTGTAAATTTTTTTATATTTTTATTCAATCTCTAAATTGAAATATTTGAATATGCATATACTAATTTATTTAATAAAATAATATTCCCAATATAAAATAAATATTTCTAGATTAAATTCTTTATAAAATATTGATAATAAACTCCATCAACGTTTCATAAAAATATATTTAGTAATGTATATAAAATATCTACAATAATATATACATAAATTCGGTTTCTATAATTCTGTAACTGGAATCCAAAATTTACAAATATTATAAATAAAAATTAGAATATTTTTTTGAAAATGTATTTTAATCCATAAACTTAAGAATCATTACATGTTATTGTTTTATATATCCTAAAATGTTTTTGAAATAAGATATAAACTTTAATAATTAAAAAAACATATTAAAATATAAATATGTTGAGAAAATCAAATCATAAAATTTAATAATTATGATACTGTCCGATATAATTGAAAATAATTATTTTCCAGGTAAATATATAATATCAAAGTATAAAATATTAGAATATAATATATTTATTAAAATTTATTGATATAATTATAAAATAATGAATGAATAATAAGAAATTTTATCAAGTTCGGTTTACCTCTTATTTAAATTTAAAATTGATTAATAATTATTATGGGAATATAAATAAAAATTAATGAATTTGCTTACGCAAACAAAATTAACAATAATTATAAGATTAAATTCTTAATATAATTAGTTTTAATTTTTATATATTAAATCAAATTTTGTAAGTAATAATAAGTTTAATTCATTTTTTCTACTATTATAATATATTTTAAATCAACCAATATATACTAATAATGTAATATTTAATCTAATTAATTTTTATTCATTCATATCATCAAAATTTATAATAATATTGATAATTTAATTTTATATTTTTAATATTATTATATAAATAATTTACTTAATGTTAAGTTTGATAATTTAGACAATATGTCTGGAGGTTATGATCGTGCTTTAACCGTTTTCTCCCCCGACGGTCACTTATTCCAAGTTGAATATGCTTTAGAAGCTGTTAATAGAGGAAATTGCGCTGTATATAAAGTAAAATATCATATTTATAATATTTATTAAATTCATATTTAGGTTGGTGTACGTGGTAAAGATACCGTTGTATTGGGCGTGGAAAAGAAAAATGTCTTAAAGTTACAAGACCCTCGTACTGTTAGAAAAATTAATCAATTGGACGAACATGTTTGTCTCGCTTTTGCTGGTAAAATTATTTTTTTATTTTTTTTTTCAATTTTTAATTCTTGATATTAGGATTGACTGCTGATGCTCGTGTATTAATTGATAAGGCCAGAGTAGAATGTCAAAGTCATCGCCTTACAGTTGAAGATCCCGTTACTGTTGAATATATTTCCAGATATATTGCTGGTGTTCAACAAGTAAGAATACCATTGTGTTCAATTCCCACATTTAATAATATATTTTGAAACTAGAAATATACTCAGTCAGGAGGTGTAAGACCTTTTGGTGTATCTACTTTAATAGTAGGTTTTGATAATGGGAAAATTCCTCGTCTCTTTCAAACAGATCCTTCTGGTATTTATTCAGCATGGAAGGTAAGCCAACAAATAATATTTTCTATCATCAGTATAAATTCATTTTTTATTTTGCTTTGTAGGCTAATGCTATCGGCAGAAGCTCTAAAACTGTAAGAGAATTTTTAGAAAAGAATTATAAGGAAGATATGAATAAGGACGAGACTGTTCAACTTGCTGTTAAAGCTCTCTTAGAAGTATATTTTAACATTATTCATATTTTTAATAAATTTGATTAATTTTGTTTTATTAGGTTGTCCAAACTGGTGCTAAAAATATTGATATTGTTGTTATTACCCAAGGAGAACCATATCAAGTAATGGGATATATCTACTATCATAATATCTTAATATAACTAATTTTTATTTAGCTCTTGGAATTGGAACAAGTTGAAGCCATTGTTCAAGAGATTGAACAAGAAAAAGAAAGGGAAGCTGAAAGAAAGCGCGGTATTCCTTCATCCTCAACTACTCAAGCATAATAATTATTTTGAATATATTTTATTATCCTATTATCATATTTTGATTGAATTAAATCTCTTAATTTCTAATATTTTATAATATGAATATTTCAGTTTAATTTATATTCCGTATTATTATTTTTAAATGACAAAATATGATATCGAAATTGAAATATTTGTGACTTATTTTGATGAAAATTATCATTATAAGTGCTAATTATTCACAATTTCAACAAATTTCAGTTATTTTTAAAATTTATATTATTTTTGATATTTTTATTTATTTAAAATTTGATTATTTAATTTCTCAATATTAAAATAATTATATTGTATTGACATTAAATTATATTTTCACTCTTTTTATAGTGAATTTTTATACAGTTAAATGTAAATCATCCCAGTCATCTAAATATAATATAAGATAAAAACTTATAAAAATAAAATCAATAATAAATTACCTTCTGTAATATCAGTCCAAAATTTGAAGAATAAATATGCTGCTAAACCATTAAATATGGTTTGAAAAATTTGACCATCCAAGATTCTATGAGTACCTTGACAAATTGATAAATTGGCATAATATCTAATTAAAAACCCAACTATGATACTTAATCCACTCATAACCAAAAATACTAAATAATAAGTTAATAAGTATTATAAAATAAATAGTAATATACTTCTATTACTTAAAGGTTTTCTAACAGAGAGAGAACTTAAAACGAGACAGAATTGAGCTAAAAAGCTAGCAATTAAAAATAAATTGGGCCAAATCCAAAATAAAGCATATAAATTAAAATTAATTAATTCTGTGGGTTTAGGTGATAATTTTGAAAACGATACAGCTGATGATATATTAAAATAACTGAAAGGTATTAGCATTATTAAACTACTAATTAGTATTCCCTAATATTGAAATTAATATTCAGTGAATAAATTTTGTTGAATTATTAATTACCATAATTGATGTATTTGAGCCATCAGATATTAATTGATATCCTAATATATAAAATTTAATATATTAAAAAATTGAAATAAACTTGATATGTACATTGATTACCTATTAGACAATTTAATAATATTATCCATTCAAAGCACCATTCCCAAGCTAAATGAAAGCCTGAAACACTCTAATTATTCAAATTAGGTATTCAATAAAAACTTTAAATTGTTATTAATAAAATAAATTACATATAATAGCCAAGATCCAGGTGAAAAAACTTGACCAAGTGAAAATATTTCCAAGAATAAATTGATTAAATAAAAACTATATAATATTAACATTTCTCTCTTGCCTAAATATTAACTAGTGATCAATGATTGATTAATGAAAAAAATGATATTGATATTTACCCACTGCAGCTTTTTTAATTCAAATATTGAGTAAAATTAATACTACTCCTGTGATTACTAAACATATTGCTAGCGTATTGCCTAGATACAAAATTGATACAATTTTTTCAATGATAATATAATGAAGTTTAATTACCCAAATTTGGAATATAGCCTATAGGTTTTACAATACATTGAGGGTATGTAACAGGAGGAAATAAATTACAAGCTGTAAAACTTGTTCTACTACAAATATGTTCAAAATGACCGTACTCCATTAAAAAATTATGAATTATAAAATATTTATAAATTTATTAATATAAAAAATTTAAATTAAATATAAAAATTTTGAAAATATTCAATTAATTACATAGTATTTATAAGCAATTCAAAAGATTTAATTCTCCAATAATTATCCTGTATTCAACGTGATAAAAAAACAAACCAAAGAGATTGCATACAATAAATTAACCAATTTAGAAAATTCTCCCAATTTGATATATTTCATAATACTTTATTATCCCAAATTCTCTCCTTCACCAATGAATGAATTCATCCTAATATAATGTCCTCAAAATACTCGATAATATTAGAGATTAAAATTGAAAATCTGGGGAAATTATCTGAATTAATTTTAATTGATACTTCAGGAGTGGAAATTAGTTCAAATCTAATTTTAAAAAAATTTATTAATTTTTTTTAATATTTTATTCATTTTAAATGTAAATTAACTAAATTTAGTAAAAATTACACGTGTTATAAACATTATTCTGCAATTCAATTATAATTTTTTTAATATTATTCTATTAATTTATTATTATTAAATTATTTTTTAATTCAATTGTAATAAATTTAAATATATTTTTATTGGTATGAAATTAATTGTTTTAAAGTATAGTAAATTGTTAATAAAATAAAATTTACTCAAATAATTTATCATTTAAATTTTATATTGAATATAGTAAAATCCGTTGAACTTGAGTAAATGGCTGTATTAGGTTTAAATAGATTAACTAATTATTATAATTTGATAAAAATTTATGAATATAAGTTACTAATTAATTTCATAATTAATATTCAGATTATAGGATGAATATTGACATTAATACATCATTAAATCAATATGCCAAAAAAATTATATTTAATCTATTTAAGTATTAATTTATTATTATATTAAAAATTCAAACTTCTTGACTGGAATACTTAATTAATATATATTTGCTGATTTCTACAGAAACATAGCAATATCCTTGAAATCTAAATATTGTAGAAACAAATCAATTATAAATGAATATAGAGTTAATTACTAATGAAAAAAATAATGCAAGATTATACATAATATTGATAAAAACAAAGATTTATTTTGAAATTACTATATTATTATAGTTGTTTCAAATATGTATTTAATATAAAATTCAACATGTAAATTTTAACCTTAAAGATTTGGGAGTTTGAAATTACAAATTTATTTTTATATTAATGAAGGCCGTAACCGCTGGAGGAAAGAGATTTTAAGAGCTTAAACGGGGAATCGCCAGTGGTAAATAATAGGTTATCACAAAATTATGGGAAATTAATGGGGTTCACCAAATTAGGTGAAAATGGCTTACTGCGAATAAGGTAAATATCTCACGCACGACACGACTCAATACTTTTGAGAGTGTTACAAGAAAAACTTAGAGACTGGATACTTTTGGAATGATGAGTTTATTAAGTGATAAGTTCAACCAATTCATGAAATGAAGTACCTCCAATGTGACTTCATGAATCAGTGTGGTAATCGGAGTCCCTTGAGTGATGGACATGATTATTCCCCATCATTAATCAATTTTAATATAAATATTCATTTTGATATTGGTTAATTGAAGCAAAAAAAAATAACTAAAAATAATTGAATAATATCAAGCATGTCTAAAATTACATATTACAGATTAGGTCGTACTGGCCTTAAGCTCTTTGTTCTCATTTGGTGCAGGATAATTCATTTTGAAATTGACCTTTAGTATTTTATTAACTAATTAATTTTTTATAGATCTTTTGAACCTACCCTAGGTGATGATAAAGGTAAATGATCCAAAATCAATAAATATTGAATAATATCTAATTTTATCATTTCTAGCTCTGGCTGATCAATTGGTTAAAGTCACTTTTGAAAATGGTATCAATTACTTCGATAATACTGATGGTTATGGTCGAGGCCAAGCCAAAATTTCCTTGAGTAATGCTATTAAGAATAATAATATCAAGCTTGAAGATACTGTGATATCTACCCAGATTTTCTTCGGTACTGGAGAATGGGACCCGAATACTATCTTTTGAGGTACTAATGAATGGAGTGCTCAACAGATCACTGAAGCTCATGCAGTTTCTCAGAGATTAGGCTTAGAAGGACCTGTTGCTGAACAACCAGAATACAATTTATTTCAAAGAGAAAAGATTGACAAGGATTATCTTCTTTTCGAAAACTTTGGATTAGGAACTACTATTTGGAGTCCACTTGCATCTGGTGGTTTAACAGGAAAGTATAACAATAGTGTTCCTGAAGGGTCACGTTTAAGTGCCAAGGAGGGATACGGTAAATTGATAGCTGACAGATACAATACCCCTGAAGGAAAGATTAAACTTGAAAAGGTAGGCAAATTCATGCTTATTGCTGAGAAATTAGGTTTCACATCTGCTCAGCTGGCTCTCGCTTAGGTTGTTAAACAACCTAATGTCTCAACCGTCATTACTGGAGTTACTAAGGTACATCAACTTGAAGACAATTTGAAAGCTCTTGATGCTATTGAGAAGTTGACACCCGAAATTCTGCAAAAAATAGAAGTTATCTTCTAAACTACGCCCACTCCAGCTCCAAATTAGAGAGGATAAAGTGTGCTATTCTACAATATTTTTATAAGCTGATGCCAATAAGTTAAGATGACATATTTGCAATAATAACTCAAAACATTATAAATATAGTGTTTAATTATTCTTTTCATTCATAATTCAGTTCATAAACTTGAATATTTGAACAGAAATTAAATTTTAATAAGATTATTTTTAGAATTATTTTATTTTTTATAATTCTATAAATCATTCCACCATTTATTGAACAGGATAGAAGCAAAAAATCTTCATTTTTAGGTATCCATACTATTGTATAATTAATTCATATTATAATTATTATCTTCAATTACCTCAATTTTTTTAATTTGAATTAAAAAATCATTTTAATAAGGGTAATCACCTTTTGTATAGTAATTCATATCCATCCAATGCTTAATAATTAATATATTTTCTTTAAAAAATCATCTATTTTGATGACTAATTAATGATAATATTTATTTTCATTAAAAATTTATTATATCGACTTTATTATAACATAATTACTCTCTTTGTAATCAATTTAAAGTTTTTAATATTATTAAGCAGAATTAAAGAAATAATTCACCTTTTATTGGTATAAAGATACACTAAAACTCGAGTGCAATTAATTCTAAAATATGCATTAATACTTAAAAATGATTATCAGTACTATTCATAATATAAACACAGAGCTTTGGAATTTTTGGCCATTGTTATTTGATATGTATTATTAAGTACTTAGGTTTTGTTTCAGAGGATATAATGAATTGTTTTAAAGAGACACCAGGTTTAAATTATTTAATTGATTTTAAAATAAAATTTCAATTTATTATACAATAAAAATAACATTAAGATTATAAATATAATAATAAAATTTTTAAATATTATAAAATTCGTTTGTTAAAATCTTTTTAGAAACATTCATTTAATATAATTATAATATTTGTACTACACTATTTAGTAATTCTTGTGTAATAACTTATCAGGAAGTTTCTGAATAATAAACCAGTTTTTGTAAAATTTATGAAAAGGATAATTAAATTAAATATTTTTAATAATTTGGGAATAGATTAGAATATATAGGTTTATATAATTCGATATCTTTATTTCATTAAATGCTAGAAAATAGTGTATCTAATGCCTACATATTTAAAGAATAGCTGTTGAGTTATGAATTCACAAAGTTATTCTTTCGGAATCTTCAGCTTCGCTAACTATTTGATAATTTGAAACAAATTAGGATAATTAATATCATGGGAAATTTTAATATATTCAATAAATGGCAATATTAATATTTCCTATTTCAATCAAGTTTTATTTTATCAATTTACCTAAAATAATAAAAAGTTAAACAGCTTTATGTAGCTTATTCTTTCAGTTTTACATTTATATTATTAATAGTTTAATATATCAATGAAATTATATAATTATTTCGATATAGGATGATTATTTGAAATTTGTTTATGCAATATGAATAATATCAAACTAAAAATATATCATTATTCTATCTCAGGCTGTGGTCAGTAATATATTATATTAAAGATTATTTTGAAAAAGGAAGAAAATGAATTAATAAAATCAAATCTTCACTATTAATATTAAGGCCTGAACATACATTATAATAAAACATAATTTTCAAATATACTAGATATAAATTAACTGTATAATAACATGAATCATTATTTATTACATAATGTCATATATATTAAAGAATCTGTTTTTATGTTAATATGTGAAAATATATGAAAATTCTAAAAAAAATTACTGAAAAATTACAAAATTGAACTGATTAGTAAATTAAAAGACTATTCAGTATTGGTGAAATTCTTTTTAAATATAGCATGATATAGTATATTTTTTCTCAGGTTTTAATATTAATTTAAATTTTTGCAAAATTAGATTTATATAAATGTTATTACTCTGTATTTTTAATAATGGGAATTTTTTGCAATTAAAAATAAATAAACATTTAAATATATGATATATAAAAATAAATATATAATATAAATTTAATAGTTTTTTTTATTATTAATAACTTTTTGCTATACTTTTAACAAACTTCTAACACTTAAAAAACAGTTTTTTTTATTAAAGACTGAAATTTGATGTTTTACAAACCAATTAAATTTTCCTATAGAAATTTTTTTTTGTAAGCTAGTTTTTTAATTGCTTAAAGTAATTATAATTACATAAGTTATAATCAAAAGAATATACTAGATGTGGTAGTTTTTTCTAGTTATTTTTAATTAAAAAGTTTTTTACAGCTTTAGATTTATGTATTTTACAATTATCATATAAAATAATAGGTTTTCTTAAATTATATTGAGAACACTAATTAAAAATACTTTTATTTAAAAAAACAATATATAATTTATTATTAATTAATTTTCTTTTAAGAACTAAATAAGAATAACATATACTATTATAATTTATTATAATAATTAATATTTGTTTATTAACAAAATGTTTATTTAAAGGGATTTATAGAAAAGGTTAATTTAACTTAATCTAACATTTTGATTTGTGTTTTAGTAAAAGATTATATATAGGGATTTAAGATTTATTAATTATAATTATTTACTATAAAAGTTTAAGCTTCTAATAATATTTTAATAAGTTTTGTTTAATAATAACTACTTTAACTTTTTTTTAAACTTTAGTTAAATTATAAGGTATCTATTTTATATTTTTATTTATTAATTTTAGTTTAAACTTTAAAATATATAAAATACTTGTAAAACTAATATTAAAGTGCTTAGATAATTCTTTAACTAAAATAAAAAAGTGTTTTTTAATATATTTTTTCACTTTATCTATAATTAAAAAAATAACAATTAAAGTTAGTTTTTTAGATTTTAACAGGTTTTAAATAGTTTCTCTTTTAGCTTTAAAGTAATTTACTTAGTAATAAATTGTTAATTTAGATAATACTTTATTATTAAAAGTTGCTTGTAAATTTTAAATAATTTTAAAGGGTTTATGGTTAAGTTTTACTAATACCAAAATAAAAAACTTTTGATAATCACTATTTAATTTAAACATAATTAAATTAAACAACCAATTTTAAAAAGTTAATTTTTTAATCAAAAAAACTAATATATATATATATATTAAAAATATATAATTTCCTATTAACTTTGTATATATTTATTTATTTCAAACTAATAATATGTTTGAAAAATTAGAAATTAAAAAATTTCCTATTATTTCAAATTCAAGGTAATAAAATTATATAATACTTTTAAATCAGCATTAATAATCACTATATACTGGTCATAAAAGTTTTATTGAATATATATCTTAAGTGAGATTAATATTTGTTTAAAGAGTAGTAGATAATAAAGAAATAGCAACATACAAATTTATATTTTTTATTAAAATTAATTTTAATTGAATTAAAAAAGATTAAAAGGGATTAAAAATTTTTTAATAAAATTGATTAGTAATTCAATTTTTTATAAACAAGAAAATAATAAGTTTGATAAATTGATTATGTTCAAGTTATTGAATAGATGTAGATTAAATATTAGATTATAATTAACTCAATTATTAAAAAATTTCTCCTCTATTGAATTTTAAATAATATAAATATAAATATGGTATTCGGAAATCTAAATTACTAAAAATAAATTAATTAATCTTTTATTGAATATTAGTATAAATAACGTATTCGAACAGCTTGATGAAAACAAAAAAGAATAATTACAAATAACTGAATAATATCGAGCATGTGTAAAATTACTTATCGCAGATTAGGCCGCACTGGTTTCAAGGTTTCTAACCTCTCTTTTGGAACAGGGTAATTCATAATAAAATTATTTTTTAATATGTTATTAATCAATTAATTTTTATTAGAACTTTTGAATCAATTTCCAATGATAATCAAAGTAAAATCAATATTTTTTGATAAAACATTAAGCAACAGCTAACTTTATCTTTTCTAGGTTTGGCTGATCAATTGGTTAAAGTTGCATTTGAAAATGGTATCAATTTCTTTGATAACGATGAAGGTTATGGCAATGGCCATGCTGAAATTGCCTTGGCTAATGCTATTAAGAATAATAATATCAAGCGTGAAGATATTGTAGTGTCTACTAAGATAGGTTGGGGAACTGGAGGTTGGGGTCCTAATGCTACTGGTTTATCCAAGAAGCATTTGATTGAAGGCCTCAATGCCAGTTTAAAACGACTTCAATTGGATTACGTTGATTTGGTCTTTGTCCATGTTCCTGATTCTGAAATATCAATTGAAGAAATTGTTCGTGCATTGAATTTATTAATTAATCAAGGAAAAGTTTTGTACTGGGGTACAAGTAACTGGGACGCTCAACAAATTACTGAAGCCCATGCAGTTGCCCAGAGATTAGGTTTAGAAGGCCCTGTTGTAGAACAACCAGAGTACAATTTATTCGAAAGACAAAAACTTGAAAAGGATTATCTTCCAATTTTCAGAAATTTTGGTTTGGGAACTACCACCTGGAGCCCTCTGGCATCTGGTATTTTGACTGGAAAGTATAATGATGGTATTCCTGAAGGAACTCGTTTTAGTGAGAAGGAAGGATATGGCAAAATGATGGCTGATAAATTTAAAACTCCTGAAGGAAAGATCAAAATAGAAAAAATGCGTAAATTCATCCCAATTGCTCAGAAATTAGGTTTCTCTCCTGCTCAACTGGCTCTCGCTTGGGTTGTTAAGCAACCTAATGTCTCAACTGTTATTACGGGAGCTACTAAGGTTCATCAGCTTGAAGACAACTTGAAAGCACTTGAAGCAGTTGACAAATTAACTCCTGAAATTCTGAAAGAAATCGAAGATATTTTTCAAACCAAACCTCTTTCTATCTAAAATTTTAGAGGATAAACATTTTAATACAGATATATTTAAATTCTTTTTCAATAATTCTATTTTATTTTATTTTTTATTCCTTATATAAATATATTATTATATATTTTTAATTTTTAATTGAAGAAATTCCTGAATATTTTAGTAAGTATTAGTTAATATTAAATAATATCACTTATATCCAAAAAATATAACAATAATTAAACAAAAAATTTAATTGAATATAAAAATATTTTGATATGATATTAATTAATCTCTGAAATATTAATTATTAAATAAATAATATTATATAAATATATATAAAGTTCATATATTTATTTGAAATTTAATAATGGATTACAAAAAAGGAAAATTAGAAAAAAATCAATAATTTGTTCAGAGGATGATCTCGCTCAGATTCGAACTGAGGACCGTCTGTGTGTTAGACAGACGTGATAACCAACTACACCACGAGATCTTGAATTTACACTTAATTAAATATTTCAGTCATATCCCACTCTTTTTTTTTTACTATTCTATTTTTCATAATTTCAATATTCTTTTTATTTTGTTTAATAAATTCCAATTTAATTTATCTTCGGATTTTCTATTAATCATTATTATTTTAATAATTATCTATATTTATTAATAATACTCTTTATTAAATATTTTTTATATTATTTTAATTATATTATTAATCAACAATATATTTTTTCAAAATTCATTATTTATTTAAATCAATATACTAAAACTTTTTATACTAGCTATTATTGCAAATTAAACTATAATAATTGATAAAATTATATGAGTGATATTTGATGAATTTATTTTTTACTTATAATTTTATTAATAAGTTATAATAAAATTAGTTTTATAATAATATAAACCATATTTAAAGCTATTAACTGATATTTTGAAATTATATATTAAAACTTATAACTTGAATAAAATCAAAAAATATTTAAAAAGATTTTTATATTTTCAATACCTAATATAATGATTTTTTGCTTTTATAAGTATTTTGGTTTTGGTTGATACAGATTTAATATAGCACTAAGTTTTTTTATAAAATTATATTAATATTTCTTATAGTAACCTTATATTTTATTTAAACTTATAGCTTTAATCTTATTGGTAAATAATATTATTTTTAAATAATATCAGAGTTATTTGATCTAGTTAAGGTTTGAAGATTATATTAGTTTATTGAGCTCTATTTAAACATACAAAGTTGTTTTATTATATTGAAAATATAATTAAGGTAATTATCTTATCAAAAACTATAACTATCGATAGAATATCTTTCTTAATATATTTTAAGATAAACTCTAATATTGATTTTATTGTTTGATTTTCATATCTTATTTTTTTATAGTATATAGCATTATATTATTAAAGGGTTATTTTTATTATTAACAATTAGTTTTATATAATGAAATTCTACTAAATTATTGTTTGTAATAAAATTATGTTTATTTATATTCAATTCCAGAATTTTGATTTAATATTATTCTATATCATTTATTTTGAATTATTTATAATTTATCATATATATTTCATAGTTTAATTATTTTAAGTATTTTATATTAAAAAAATAATATTAATTTTTTTAATAATTTA
>JNEM01014768.1:0-16308 GCA_000697335.1 Conidiobolus incongruus B7586 | reverse complement strand
ATTTATTTATTTTAATAAATTTTAATTATAAAATGATTTAAATTTAAAATAATAAGAACATTTTTATTTTTTGTTTTTCAAATATAATAATAGCTTTAAATAAATTAATATATATATATAGTAAATAGGAAATTATATAATTTTAAATTATCTATATATATTAGACTATAAAATTTAATTATAAAGTTATAATTACTTATAAATTTACTTATATTTTAAACTATTCTTGAATATATCAAATTCAATTAAAATATATAATTTACCTATATTATTTAATTATAGTTAATTATATTTAATTATATTTTATCAACTATTGGTTAATATATCAAAACCTAAAATTTAACCATGGTGAGTTATAAATTTATAGGTTTAAATGTTAAAAGGGAATAAATAGCAAGACCTATATATATATCGTCTTTTTTTTGTTATATTTTATATATTAAAATACTATTAAGCTAATATTTTAAAATTAATATTATAATATTTAAATCTCTCTTTAAATAAACTCACCTATATATTAATTAACTTTGTAATGAAATTAAATCAACTTATAAGATTGCTAGAGTTATTAATATTAGATAATCTATTAAAACTAGTGTTATTAAAAACAATATTAAAAAAACACCTAAATTAAAACTTAAGTATATTAAGATTATAGATAAGCATGATGAAAGGTATATTTATATATTTATTATTACAGGTAAGTATAATACTATTATAAAAATATAATAAGAATTACATGGTTATATAAAAATATTAGTTAGTACTAATACTATTGTATATATTTTATATTGGAATAGATACCATTTATATTTAAAAAAATACCCTTAACTAAAGAAATTTTATTATAAATCTAGATAGGAATTTGAATACCAATATTAAAATCAAATTGAAACTAATTAGAGTAAAGTTATTTAATCTAATAATACAAGGATATGTTTTAATAAATTTAATAAAAGAGTTAAATATTTCATAAAAAATAAAAAACTATTTTATTACCAATATGTTATTATAACCTAAAAATACAATGCTAGGTTAATTATAGTTTAGGGATATATATTATCTTTAATTATAAGATATTTTTATAATATTGATAAGGGAATTAATGTTAAGATATACTAAAGTATTTTAAATAATAAATTAAAAATATCTAATGAGTGATATAGGTTAAATTAATCAAATATTATTTTTTAACAGGATAATACCTTTTGTTATATTATAAATCTTACTATTAAATAGCTTAAAAATAACAAAAGAGCTATAATGAAATAGCTTTCTTAATCTTTTAATCTTAACATAATTAAATATTTTTGGGATTAACTAAAAAAATTAATTAAAGCTTTCCTTCTAATATTAAATTTAAATTAACTTTAAGAATATATTTAAAAAGCTTAGAATAATATTAATCTTTTTTAATATAAAAAACTAGGTGACTCTATATCTCATAAACTTAAAAAAGCTAAATAAACAAAAGGTAGATATATTTAATAATAATATTTCTATCAATACTAATACCCACATATTAATAACTAATCTTAAATATATATTTAGTTTTAATATAACAATTAATAATTAATTTAGTTTAACTCTATATATTATATTATAAGTACAAAATATATATCAAATATATAGTTTAATATAAATTTATTTAAATTCAAATTATTCAAGATATTAATAAAAATATTAATAATTTTCATTTTATGTCTCACTTTTATAGATGAATATATATATAATATATTATTACTAAGTTAATATTCTAAATTCAATATTAATTTTTTAAATTTATCATTAAAAAACTTTATTTATATTTTAATTGAATATACTTTATAATTAAAAAAATTAACTTATAATATTATTATAATTAATAATATTAATTAATTTAATACAATTATGATCATTAACAATAAATTTAAAAAACCCAAATTTAAACAAAATTATATTAAATTTATAATCAATGAAATAAAAAGTATATTTAGAATTTATTACAAAAGAACTAAAAAATGGGAAATTTTTTAATTTTTATTTTTTCAAATATATTATTAATTTCAAATAAAAAAATATAAAACAAATAAAAAAATAGTATTGAATTATATATATACATATTATAGTTATTTAGATTAAAAAATTAATATTTCTAAATTGGTTATTTAATTTAATAATATTTATATTAAATAATAACCATCAAAAGTCTTTTATTTTAATATCAATAAAACTTAACCATAAACCCTCTAAAATCATTTAAAATTTACAAGCAACTTTTGATAATAAACCATTATTTAAATCAATAATTAATTACTTGGTAAATTATTTTAAGGCTAAAAAAACTACCAAAAACCTACTAAAATTTAATATACTAATTTTAACTATTATTTCTCTAATTGTTAATAAAGTAAAAAATTATATTAAAAGCACCCTTTTATTTTAGCTAGAGAGTTATCAAAACACTTTAATATTAGTTATATAAGTAATTTATTTATATTAAATTTTAAATTAAAATTAATTAATAACAATATAAAAAAAGATATTTTATAATTTAAATAAAATATAAAAAAACCAGAGTAGCTATTGCTAAACAAAATTTATTAATCTATATCTAGAAATTAAGGTTTTATAATAAATTATTACAGTTGATGAATCTTAAATTCTTTTGTATAATCCTTTGCTAAAATATAAATCAAGATGTTAGATTAAGCTAAATCAACCCTCTTCATAAATTCCTTTAAATAAGTACTTTGTTAATAAGAAAATCTTAATTATTACAATGGATTATAATAACATATACTTTTGTTATTTAGTTTCTAAAGAAAAATCAAATAATATTAAACTTTATGTTTCATTTTTAAATTAAACTATCTTTAAATGGTATTCTCAATATAATCTGAGAAGTTTTATTATTTTGCATAATAATTGCAAAATATATAAATTTAAAGTTATAAAAAGATTTTTTATTAAAAAAATGGAAAGAACTATCATATCCAATATATTCCTTAGATTGTAACCCATATGATTATAATTGTTTTAGGTAATTAAAAAACTAGTTTATAAGAAATAAAATTTTAAAAAAATATTTAATTATCTTATAAATTATCAAATTTTAGCCTTTTATTAAAAAACTATTTTTTAGGTATTAGATCTTAACCAAAAGTATAACCAAAAGTTATTAGATATAAAAACAATAATTATTTTTATTTTATATATTTATTTTTACTTTTTTTATATTTACATGTTTTTTTTAATCATAAAACATTCATAATATTTAAATTACAAAATAATAATAAATATACTTAAATATAATATTGTTATAAAATGAATTAAAAATTATAAGTCTATATAAAAATATTAATTAATATTAATATAGTTATATATTTTTTATATTATAATAGATATTATGTATTTCTTAGAAAAAACACCCATTAATTTAAAAAATCCCATTATACGATTAAATAAGACTTTAAATATCATTAATAAAGTTAAACTAAAATTAATAAAAATAATGCTATTAAATATAATATAATAAAAATATATTTTAATAAATTTTATACAAAAGTTAAATATTTTAAAAAAAACCTTATAACAATTATATTATTATAACTTAAAAATATAATAATAAGTTATTATAATTTAAAATTATAAGTTATCCTAAAAAATAAGATATTATGAAAAGATAAATAAAAGAACTAAAGTTAAAATATACTTAAGTATACTAAGCAATAAATTGAATAAAATATTAAATAATACAAGTTAAACAAATTAAATATTATTTTTTTATAAAATAATATTCTTGTGATATTTTAACTATTATTATTCAATAACTTAAAAATAACAAAATAATTTTTATAAAATGATCTTTTTAATTCCCTAGCTTTAACCTAAAGAAATAACTTTAAAATTTAATAATAATATTAATTTAAACTTTCCTTTTAGCAAAAAATTCAAATTAGCTTAAAGAGTATATTGAAAAAGATTATAATAATATTAGTTTTACTTAATATATAAAGTTTAATGACTCTATATCTTATAGACTTAAATATAATAAAATAACAAAATATAAATATATTAAATAATAATTTTTTATCAACACCAAAATATATCAATTTATAACTCATTTTAAATATATTTTAGATTTCATATATTAATTAATAATTATATAAATTTAACTTTATATATTATACTATAAGTTGATAATTTATATTAATTATATGATTAAATATAAATTTATTTAAATTAAAATTAATAAAAATAAAACTTAAAATATAAATACTTTGAATTATATAACTTAATATTAGAAGCTACTATATATACTAGTCTATAAAAATAAATCATAAAATAAAAATCACTTATATATTTACTTATAACTTAAACAATTCTTAATTTAATTAATTTGAATTAAAATATATAATTAAGGTCTATTATTTGAATATAATAGGTTATATTTATTTATTTTTAGTATATTATTTGTTATTATATCAAATATTAAATTTTAAATAGAATAACTCATAAATTTATGGATTTAGGAGATAACAGGGTATATAAAACCAAAATTACTAAATTTTTTTTTCTTCTATTAAATTTTATATACTAGCCTATAAAAATGAATTATAAAACTATAATTATAAATATTTTTATTAATATCTTGATTAATTATGTTTTAAATAAATTTATATTAAACTATATATTTGATATATAATTTGTATTTATAATAAAATATATAAAGTTAAATTATTTTAATTATTAATTTATATAATAAAACTAAAAAAATATTTAAAATTAGTTATTAATTTGTGGCAATTAATATTAATAGAAAAATTGATATCTAGTATATCTATTTTTTTTAACTTTTTTAAATTTGTAGGATATAAAGTCAACTAGCTTCTTATATTAAAAAAAATTAATATTATTCTGAGTTTCTTAAATATACTTCTAAAGTTAATATAAATCTTTTGATAGAGGGAAGGCTTTAATTAATTTTTTTAGTTAATCCTAAAGATATTCAATTAAGTTAAGATTAGGAGATTTAGGAGGTTATTTAATTATAATTATTTTATTATTTTTAACCTTTTTAATAATAAAATTTATAATATAATAAAAATTATTAACTTGTGGGAAAATAATATTTGATTTATTTATCTATATCATTCAATACATTTTTTCAATTTATTGTTTAAAATATTTTAATATATCTTAATATTAATTCACCAATTAATCTTATAAAGATATCTTATACCTAAAGTTGATATATATCCCTAAACTATAATTAACTTATTATTATATTTTTGGGTTATAATAATATATTGGTCATAAAATATTTTTTATCTTTTTTAAAATATTTAACTTTTTTATTAGATTTATTAAAATATATCTTTGTTTTATTAAATTAAATAACTTTACTTTAATTAGTTTTAATTTAACTTTAATATTAGCATTTAAACTCTTATTTAACTTTATAATAAGATTTCTTTAGTTGGGGGTATTTTTTCTTAAAATATAAATGATATTTATTCTAATATACTAATTTGCAAAAGTGAGTCATAAATCAAATATATATATATATATATATATATATATTAATTCATAATTAAAATAATTATATATATTAAATTATTTAAAACTATAATATATAATCAAAGTATATTATTTATTAATAAATAAATTTATTTAGATATATTTAGTAAACTATTAATAAAAATATTAGGCTTTAATATTTAACTAAGGTAAGTTATAAATTTACAGGTTTTTGAGAAAGGGGATATATTTAACAATATATAAACATATCTTTTTCTCTCTTTGTTATGATTTTATATAGTATTTCACAAATATACTAAATTCTTTTTATTAATATTATTATACTTAAATCCCTCTCTAAAAAATCTATTTGTGTATTAATACACTTTATAAAAAAAGTAAATCAACTCATAATATTGTTAGAATTACTAGTGTTAGCTAGTCTACTATAGCTAGGGTTGTTAAGAATAACAATAAAGAAACATTTAAACCTAAACCTAAATGTGTTAAAATCATAGATAAATATAATAAGAAATATATCTATAAGTTGATTAATACAAGCAAGTGTAATATTATTATAGAATTATAACAGGAACTATAAAACTATGTAAAAATATTAATTAGCATTGATATTATTATATGTGTTTTATATCAATATAGATATCACTTACACTTTAAGAAAAAACACTCTTAATTAAAAAAATCCCATTGTAAAGTTAAACAAAAGTTTAAATGTCATAACTAATATTAAACTAAAACTAATCAAAAAAGGTTATTTAGTTTAATGAAACAAAGATATATTTTAGTACATCTAATAAAAAAACCAAATATTTCAAAAATGATACAGAATTACTTTGTGACCATTATGTTAATTTTAACCAAAAGTATAATAGTAGGTTAATTATTATTTAAGGATATATATTGTTTTTAAGTTTAAAATATTATTATAAAGTTAATAAGGGAATTAATGCTGAGATATATTAAAATATTTTAAACAATAAGTTAAAAAATACCATTGAATAATATAGGTTAAATAAATTTAATATTATTTTTTAGTAAAATATTACTTCTTATAATATTACAACTTTTATTACCAAATAGCTTAAAAATAACAAGATAATAGTTATAAAGTAGCTTCTTTAATTTCTTAACTTTAATCTAATTAAACATCTTTAAGATTAGTTAAACAAAGTTATTAAAGTTTTTCCCCTATAAAAAATTTAGATTAACTTTAAAAATATGTTTAAGAAACATAAAACACAATTAAAACTTTTTAGTATAAGAAGTTAATTGATTCTATACCCTACAAACTTAAAAAAGTTAGAAAAGCTAAAGGTAGATATACTAAATATTATTTTTTTTTATTATTAAAAACTTGCACATTTATAACTCTACTTAGGTATAATTTAAGGGTTTATATTTTAACCAATTAATAGCTTGATATCATTATTTAAAAATATATATAATTAATAAAACAATAGATTTTAATTATTTAATTTAAGTTTATTTTATTAAATATTAATCAAGTTATTAATAAAAATATAAATGTTTTTGATTTTATAACTTATTTTTGTAGGTCAATATATAAAGTATATATAATAATATTAATATTCACTAATATTCTTGTAGAGTCTTATAGTTTTTATTACACTACTATAATAATATTACACCTAATTATATTAACTAATTAATAAATATACTTTGTATTATATTTATCTGTAATTTTAACACTCTTAAGTTTTAATTTAAGTGTTTTGTTAATATTGTTCTTAATAACCTAAGCTATAATAAATTAACTAACACTAATTATTCTAATAATCATATAAGTTGAATTATTTTCATTATCAAGGTAATTAATATATAAGTAAACTTTTTAAAAGAGAGATTCAAATATTATAATATTAATTTTAAAATATTAAGATAATATTTTTATAATATATATAAAATAAACAAAAAAAGATGATATATACAGGTCCTGTTATTTATTCCCTCTCAATATATAAACCTATGAATTTATATCTCATTATAGTAAAATTATAGGTTTTGTTATATTAACCAATAATTAATGAAATATAATTAAATATAGTTAATAATAATTAGCTAATATAAGTAAATTATATATTTTAATTTAAATTTATTTAATTAAAAATTATTTAAAAAATAAATAAATATATAAGTAATTTTAATTTTTTAACTTATTTTTATAGGTTAGTATATTTATATACTAATATTACTATTTTAAACTATTATTATATATATTATTAATATTAAAATCCTTAAATCCTTCTCTAAAAAAATTCAATTATATATTAATTAACTTTATAGTAGATGTATATTAACTTATAAATTATTATAATTTCTAGTGTTAATTAGTTTATATATCTAATATTATTAAAAATTATAATACAGATATATTTAAACTTGAACATAAGTATATTAAGATTATAGATAAATATAATAAAAAGTATTTATAGGTTAGTTAATATAAATAAGTATAATGTTATTATAAAAATATAAAAAGAACTATAAGACTATATAAGAATATCAATTAGTATTAATATTACCTTGAATTTGAAATAATGGTAAATTTTTTAATTTCTGATTTTTCAAACATATTATTAGTTTGAAATCAATAAATATATACAAAGTTAATAGGAAATTATATATTTTTAATATATATATTAGTTTTTTTGATTAAAAAATTAACTTTTTAAAATTGTTTGTTTAATTTAATCATGCTTAAACTAAATAGTAATCATCAAAAGTTTTTTATTTTAGTATTAGTAAAACTTAACCATAAACCCTCTAAAATTATTCAAAATTTACAAGCAGCTTTTGGTAATGAAGCATTATTTAGATCAACAATTTATTGCTAGGTAAATTACTTTAAGGCTAGGAGAGAAACTATTCAAAACCTGCCAAAATCTTGAAGACTAACTTCAACTGTCACTCTTTCAATTGTAAATTGTGTGAAAAAATATATTGAAAAGCACCCTTTTATTTTAGCTAGAGAATTATCTAAGCACTTTAATATTAGTCTTACAAGTATTTTATATATTTTAAAGTTTAAAATAAAATTAATAAATAAAAATATAAAATAGGTACCTTATAATTTAACTAAAGCTTAAAAAAAGCTAGAATAGCTATTGCTAAACAAAACCTATTGAAATATTACCAGAAGCCTAGACTTTTACAGCAAATAATTGCAATTGATGAATCTTAGATCCTTATATATAATCCTTTACCAAAACACAAATCAAGATGCTAAATTAAGCCAAATCAACCCCCTCCACAAATCCCTTTAAATAAACATTTTGTTAATAAGCAAATGTTAATTATTGCAATGGATTATAATGGTATATGTTATTTTTATTTAGTTCCTGAAGGAAAATCAATTAATAGTAAACTATATATTGCTTTTTTAAATAAAAGTATTTCTAATTGGTGTTCTCAATATAATTTAATAAGACCTATTATTTTGCATGATAATTGCAAAATATATAAATCTATAGCTGTAAAAAACTTTCTAATTAAAAATAACTGGAAAGAACTACCACATCTAGTATATTCCTTTGATTATAACCCATGTGATTATAATTGCTTTAGGCAATTAAAAAACCAGCTTGCAGGAAAGAAAATTTCTGCAGGAAAATTTAATTGGTTTGTGAAACATCAAATTTCAGTCCTTAATAAAAAGAACTGTTTTTTAGGTGTTAGAATTTTGCCAAAAGTATGGCAAAAAGTTATTAATAATAAAGGAAACTATTAAATTTATATTATATATTTATTTTTATATATCATATATTTAAATGTTTATTTATTTTTAATTGCAAAAAATTCCCATTATTAAAAATGCAGAGTAATATTATTATAAATATTTTATATTTTTATAAATATCTTTTGTATTTTGAAATAAAATATACTTAAATAAAGAAGCCCTATTATAAAGTTAGATGGGAATTTAAATGTCATTATTAAAATTAAACTAAAACTAATAAGAATAATGTTACTTAATCTAATTAAACCAAAATATATCTTAGTAAATCTAATAAAAAACTAGATATTTCAAAAAAGACAAAAAATACTTTATAACTATTATGTAATTTCAACCTAAAAATATTTTAATAAGTTAACTATAGTTTAAAGATATAAATTATTTTTTGGTATAGGGTATTGTTGTAAAGTTAATAAAGGAATTGATATTAAGATATATTTTAGTATTTTAGAAAATATATTAAAAAAATATTAAATAATATAGATTAAATGAATTAGATGTTATTTCCCAACAAAATAATATCTTTTGCTATATTATTATTTTTACTACCAAAGAGTTTAAAAATAATGAAATAATAGTTATGAATTAACTTTTTTAATTTTTTAACCTTAATCTAATTAAATATCTTTGGTACTAATTAAAAAAAATAAAGCTTTTTTAATAACAAAAAATTTAAATAAGCTTTAAGAATATATTTAAGAAGCTTAAAATAAAATTAATCCTTCTTAATACAAGAAGTTAATTGACTCTATATCTTATGAACTTAGGGAAGTTAAAAAAGCAAAAGATAGATATACTAAGTTTTTCTTTTCTATAATCAAAATAGAGAAAATTATAACTTATCTTAGGTAAAACTTAAATTTTAATATATCAATTAAAAGTTAATATAATTAGGTTAAATATATTTAGTTAAAATAAATATTATAAGTTTATTGTATATTTTAATTTAATTTAATTTAATTTAATTTAATTTAATTTAATTTTACTAAGAATTAACATAATTATTGTTAAAAATATATATAATTATAATTTTATAACTTATTTTTACAAGCTAGTGTATATATAATAATTTTTTTAATTAAAAAATTAATTTTTAAAATTAATTGTTTAATTTAATTATACTTAAACTAAATAGTAACCATCAAAAGTTTTTTATTTTAGTATTAGTAAAACTTAACTATAAACCCTTTAAAATTATTTAAAATTTATAAGCAACTTTTGGTAATAAAGTATTATTTAAATTAACAATTTATTGCTAGGTAAATTACTTTAAAACTAAAAGAGAAACTATTTAAAACTTGTTAAAATCTAGAAAACTAACTTTAACTGTTATTTTTTCAATTGTAAATAAAATGAAAAAATATATTAAAAAGTACCTTTTTATTTTAGCTAGAGAATTATTTAAGCACTTTAATATTAGCTTTACAAGTATTTTATATATTTTAAAGTTTAAACTAAAATTAATAAATAAAAATATAAAATAGGTATTTTATAATTTAACTAAAGTTTAAAAAAAAGCTAAAGTAGCTATTATTAAATAAAACTTATTGAAATATTATTAGAAGCTTAAACTTTTACAATAAATAATTATAATTGATGAGTCTTAAATCTTTATATATAATCCTTTATTAAAACATAAATTAAAATGTTAGATTAAGTTAAATTAACCCCCTCTACAAATCCCTTTAAATAAATATTTTGTTAATAAGTGAATATTAATTATTGTAATAAATTATAATAATATATGCTATTTTTATTTAGTTCCTAAAAGAAAATTAATTAATAGTAAACTATATATTATTTTTTTAAATAAAAGTATTTTTAATAGGTGTTCTCAATATAATTTGAGAAAATCTATTATTTTACATGATAATTATAAAATACATAAATTTAAAACTGTAAAAAACTTTCTAATTAAAAATAACTAGAAAAAACTACTATATTTAGTATATTCTTTTGATTATAACTTATGTGATTATAATTGCTTTAAGCAATTAAAAAACTAGTTTACAAGAAAGAAAATTTCTATAAGAAAATTTAATTGGTTTGTGAAATATTAAATTTTAGTCTTTAATAAAAAGAATTATTTTTTAAGTGTTAAAAGTTTGTTAAAAGTATAGTAAAAAGTTATTAATAATAAAAAAAACTATTAAATTTATAATATATATTTATTTTTATATATTATATATTCAAATGTTTATTTATTTTTAATTGCAAAAAATTCCCATTATTAAAAATATAGAGTAATACTAAATTAAAAATAAATGTACTAAAGCATTAAAATAATTACTTTAAATTTTAATGATCAATAAAGCTATATTAATTATCAAAGAGTTTAAATCAAAAATAATATTTGATATTTGAAATATATCTTTTGTTGTGTATAAGGAAATATTTGTATCTCTGTGCTATTATGATATTTATAAATTTAATATAATTCAAAATTTTATTAAAATTAATATCAATACTATATATAAATATAATTGAATTATTAATAATATTTTTCTTACCATATTTGATATTGAAATCACTATATTTTTTAGGATTCAATATCTTAATAGATTTGATTTATTAAAAATATAACAAAATAACAAATATTACAATATATTTAAACAATAGACATCAATTCAATAATAAAATATTTTTTATTATGTATTTTATTAAAAGTATAATAATAACAATTTATTTAATATCATTATTTCATATATCAAGTCAATTGACAATAATATCACTGACTTATCTAAAATTATAATAAGTTTTATTGTTAAAGCTACTATCAAATTTCAACTGGATTTGATATTAATAAAATTTTAGATATTTTTATAACTATTCAAATAGCACTAGCAATTTATCAGTTATCTTACCACTTGATTATCCACTAAGTATGGATTACTTGATTTATTTAGTTCAAAAATATTATTTAAGGGTTTTGATTTTAATCAAATATTATTATTATTTTACTTTTTATTTATTTTCATAATATAGCAAATTTTAACTCAATTATAATGATTGTATATAGTTAATTGACATGTATAATGATAATTTATATACTTTTCATTGACTACATAATATTTTTTAATATTGCAAAAAATTAATTCTTTATAATTTAAAAGAATTACATCGAATTATGTGAGTTTACCATATATATATCAATTATATTGACTGAGTTTAATGTATCAAAATGATCATTTACTAAATTTACTACTGCACAAATTTTTATCAAGCATTTATAATATACAAAGATAAAATTTATACTTGAATTAATAATTTGATTAAATTGTTTCACCACAATTTTATTTTAAAATTATCAGTTGTTGAATTGTTAAATTATAAATAATTAACCAAAAAATTATTAAAGCTAAAAATTGATAATGTACCCAATATTAAAATATAGTTTATCCATATTCAATTATATTGATTATATAAATACAAGCTATAGTCCTATATTTAAATAATATATATTATTGAACATGCCTTAGTGGATTGTTATTAATAATTTAGTTCATTTTCAAGAACTTATATTCCAAATCATTCAGGATTTGGTTCAATATTGGTAAGCATTCCAAGAGCAAATAATATAAACTAAATTGGAACATACTAATAATAATTAATAAATGTTTATATTGATTTGAATAAATTGATATTAGTATTGTGAAACATATGCGAATATTTAGTATAATATTCATTCTTATAAATCTAATTTTTTATTGGTTAATCTGTACTTTTAATTTCCAAATTAAATTTCACTATATTCCCAACAATCCCATCCCAAAATTTTAAATTACCTATTTAAACCATCCCTTTCACTTAATTACCTTTAATTCAATTAACACCAAAAAAAACCAATGGAATTAATAACTCCTATTAAAATATTAATCCAAACTTACCACTTGATTCAAACGCTTATAATATACATACTCATTAAACTCTTAAACCTCGTAACTTGGACAAAAACCTACCAATGTTTTTATTGTCATACCTATTCTACTTTTGGAGTTTGGAACTATCAAGACTTTAAAATTAATCAGTGGGATAATTGGTTGTGTAAGAGGTGTAAAAATGTAAATAGATGGAAGGTAAGTTCACCATATATTTTAAAAAATTTTTTTATTAACTTTAGATTTAGAATAGATGGGAAATAGATGATAGTTGTAATAACATTTCTGAGGAAGATATGAATAGGATACTTGTCAATCAAAATTTGAGTATTATTTTATTTTCAAATTAAAATTTATAAATTATTAATAATTTTAATTTAGCTACGAGTACTTCATCCCAATTTGCACTATGTAAAGATTGTCAAAACAATCACCAAATAGTATTAGGTTTGAAGGCACAGTACTTAGAGAGCGACAACAATTGGCACAAAATTCCCACAGAAAAATTCAACCAAGAGTATAGGGAGTATAAGGAGCATTTAGATCGTTTGTATCCGCCGGTGTGTCAAAGGTGTGCAGTTATAGTTAACCAGAGATTAGATCAACTAAATTTGGAAAGTGCTAAACGTATTAATGATCATTCTTTGGATCCTAATCGTCCAAAATTTTCTAGGAATTACAACTTGTTGAATTATCTTAGAATGGGAGTGTTATCTTTACTTTATTGGATCGTTTTGTTAAGGTTTTCAGATATTCCCAAAGTTATGAATATTGGCTCCATTGTATTTCAACCTTGGATACAACTGACACAATTTGTAATTAATCTAAATTGGTCAAAATTTTCTACGTATTCATTATGGGGTTGGTACAAGTTGGTCAGTGTCAATTTCTTCAATATCTTATCCATTGTAGCAATGTATTATGTGGTTTGCTATAGTTTTCAAACTATTAAAATTCGTCCCTCGAGATTGACAATTCCTAAGAATGCTACTTGTAATTACGTTGAGAGTATTGAACTCTATATGCCTACATTTTTAGTCCTCTTAAACTTGTGTTGGATTTTGAGATTTTTCAATATGCTTAACTACTTGAATGTGTTTTTAAACTGTAGCAATATTAACGCTGGTCCACAATTCATCGATTTGAAATATATTCAATTATCCAATTTGGCTAATTACCCACTACAATATTTTAATTCGATTCGAATTTTATTATTCTATATCGATATTGCTATAGTTTTATATATGACTCTGATGGTTTTTGGTATTGGAGTGCCAGAGTTAGAGTTGATTCCTTCTAATTCGGTAAATATGTCTAGATCTGTTTCTGAAAATGGTTATATCACTCCACCCTTGAAAGCTGAAGACCAAGGTACTGAGCATCTACTCTCTACACCTTATAGCACCTTAGAATCCCATATTGCCGATCGTATGGCACACATCAGCCTTTTATCAGATTCTCGTAGCCAATTCGATCGCTATCGCAATGTGAGAGCACTCAGTCCCACATCCTCATCTCAGCCTGCAACTCCGCCAACTTTGCCTCTGCCCGACAATGAAGCCATGGACATCGACAACGCCACGGCACCCGTAGAACTAAACGAATACAATGCTCGCTGGTTCCCATCAAGCGCCAAGAGCAAAATTGTACCCGGCTACCATCCTATGATCGTGGAGTCCATCCGTGCAGTATCCAACTGGATGCCCTCTTTCGACAATATTAACTTCGGACTTGATCGTCCCATCTTCCAAACTGAAGACCTTCCCGAACTCGAACAGACTATGGCTGCCATGAAGATTACTGATCCTGACGACACTCTCACCAAATCTAGTTATCCATGGAGATTTTTGGCAGTCTCTTGCACGATTTCCATCGCTCTAAGTTGGATGTTCTACCAATTGTACTTTAATTAATTCGCTAATTGATTTCAATTCCAGTTGTATATTGTAGCCCTTATATATTATTATTTATATCTTAACTGTTTTATTATTATCATTATTATTATTATTTTCAATTTATTAATTAAATCAATCATTTAAATAGTTTTTCAATATTTCATTTATCCAATTTTTAATTTTTAAATTTTATTAATTTACCTAAATTATAATAGATTTTATAAAAATTGACTATTCAATTGAAAATTGCTAGTATGAACCTTGTCGAAAAGTTGATCCAAATACGGTTTGATCTTCCAGTACAGTGTATTTCGATGCCCAGATGAGTTGATGAAATTCTATAACATAGGCTAATATTACTATATTTATCTAATATATTCAAAATACCCAAAGCCTGTTCAACACAGGACAAGATTTTAGATTTGTTTAGGCTGATTAATACATTTGCAAATGCTTTAATAAGATCCAAATCGCTACCTCCTAATTCGAACCAATTAATATTAAATCACCAATCTAAAATTCAAAATTATTTACCGTGTCCAATCAATTCAGAACTTTGTAAACGTTGAAATTATCATGAACCTTATCTAATTAAAAAATCTTGATCGTCGATTGTATCGATACTATCTGCTGTCAATTCACTTCCAGTTTCAAAAAACTTAATCTAGATCTTGGTTTATAATTGATATTCAATATCTTGTTTCGTCAAATGAATTGGGTTTAAGCTACCATTGTAAATATAAAAGTTGCTCCACTTTGGTATTACAATAAACAACTTAACACTGAATTTAGATGGAATAGAATTAGTTAAAAAATTTATAATTTCAAGATCATTAATATTACTCTGCATTTTAAATAATTGGAATTTTTTGCAATTAAAAATAAATAAACATTTTGATATATGATATATAAAAATAAATATATATTATAAATTTAATAATTTTATTTATTATTAATGACTTTTTGCTATACTTTTAGTAAACTTTTAACACTTAAAAAATAGTTTTTTTTTTTATTAAAGACTAAAATTTAATGTTTTACAAACCAATTAAATTTTCTTATAGAAATTTTCTTTCTTATAAGTTAGTTTTTTAATTGCTTAAAGCAATTATAATTATATAAATTATAATCTAAAGAGTATACTAGATATAGTAGTTTTTTCTAGTTATTTTTAATTAGAAAACTTTTTATAGCTATAAATTTATATATTTTATAATTATCATATAAAATAATAAGTTTTTTTAATTATATTAAAAAT